>CM014079.1:4377577-4665997 GCA_004119915.2 Collichthys lucidus
TTAATACAGGTGTGTACCTCGTTAATACAGGTGTGTACCTCGTTAATACAGGCGTGTACCTCGTTAATACAGGTGTGCCTCGTTAATACAGGTGTGTACCTTGTTAATACAGGTGTGTACCTCGTTAATACAGGTGTGTACCTCGTTAATACAGGCGTGTACCTCGTTAATACAGGTGTGTACCTCATTAATACAGGTGTGTACCTCATTAATACAGGTGTGTACCTCATTAATACAGGCGTGTGCTTAATTAATACAGGTGTGTACCTCATTAATACAGGCGTGTGCTTCATTAATACAGGTGTGTACCTCATTAATACAGGTGTGTACCTCGTTAATACAGGTGTGTGCCTCATTAATACGGGCGTGTACCTCGTTAATACAGGTGTGTACCTTGTTAATACAGGTGTGTGCCTAGTTTGTGTGCAGCATGAAGAGGGATATTTAATTTTATAAAAACATGTTGTTCATTTTGGAAATGATTACATTGCTCTTTGTTTCAAACATTTTGACTTTTGGACTTTACAATGCTGTGGAGTTACTGGAAATGTTTGGATCATCCAAGTCTGATATGGCTTCAAGATAAATGTGAAGTTTATGGACTGAGGAGCCGAATCTGTCCATGGAAAATATCTTTTTCAGCAGATATCTTAGTCACTGCAGTTTAGTGTTTATATGCGTGTATTTATTCAGTTTGGCAAACTCCACGATCTCCAAAAGCTTAAAAAAGGAAACAATCTGTCTGCCTTGTTTTTGTCTTATTAAGCCTGTTTAACTTTTCAATGTGGTTTAAAAGTAAAGAAAACAACAAAAAAGAGGCGCAGAATTCAAAATATGTCATTCTGATCGCAAAAAGTCACAAAAAAATTGAATTCCTGGTAGGACTGATTAACGCATGACCGCTTTGGGCTCCCGTACAAATGGACGTAAATGTGGCGTTTGAGGTCTAACAAATCTCAGTAACACAGGCTACTCATCACAAAAACGAAGCTATGTTGTTATTAAATTGTCTATGCGTCACACTCACATACATCTACTCTAACCAGTGTTTAAATTAATTATTATTAATAATACATTTGACTCAGTGAGCGCAGGTTTAACGGTTTCCTCCGCCTGTTGTCGCTTTAAAGCTGCACGCTGTACGTAGTTACCGTGATGTCCTTGAACGCACCGCCGGCGGCAGATTTGATTGGCCGGTGACTCTCTGAGAGAAACATGGGGGACGAGCTGGGTGACGAGTGGTGGACGCACGAGGCTAACTCAGGTATCTGCTTTAAACTCACCTGTCTTTAATCCACGGTGTTCTTTCCTTATCAGACTTGTAGTCCGGAAGTTGTTTGTAGTTCATCCTCATACGTCACTCTTAATAACCGTTAGCTTGTAGCTTGTTAGCGCCGGTTAGCAGCTAAAGGTGGCTAGCTAGCAAGCGGCTACACTCCGTTAGCTTTAAAGGCCAGTTGCCATAGCGACAAGTGTACAACACGTGTGTGTGTGTGTGTGTGTGTGTGTGTGTGTGTGTGTGTGTGTGTGTGTGTGTGTGTGTTACCTGTAGTTTATGAGCAGGAAGTGTGTAAACACGTGTGTGTGTAGTTTATGAGCAGGAAGTGTGTAAACACGTGTGTGTGTGTGTGTGTGTGTGTGTGTGTGTGTGGTGTGTGTGAGAGAGTGTGAGAGAGAGAGAGAGCGAGAGAGAGTGAGAGAGAGAGAGAGAGAGAGAGAGAGTGTGTGTGTGTGTGTGAGAGAGAGAGTGTGTGTGTGTGTGTGAGAGAGAGTGTGTGTGTGTGAGTAAGTGTGTGTGTGTGTGTGTGTGTGTGTGTGTGTGTGTGTATCATGTCTCATTGCAATTTTTTTCTACTTTATTTCATTTATACCTTTGCAGTTATTATTTATATTATGGTCACTACTCTTTAATAATTATTATTTGTATCACAGTCACTTTCTTTATTTCTTACACTATGGTCACTTTACATTACAACACTCTTTTCATACATCATGCCAGTGTTATCCTCAGTATTTGTTTGTTTGAAGGTTGATTGTTTTACATGTTTATTGTCGGTTATAGATATTTCTGTTTGTTTATTTTTTTTCTAACTCTGTAGCGTGTGCTACACTTTCCTCTGCTGCTGTAACAAGTATATATAAAGTATATCTAATCTAATCTAATTTAACTGTAGCTCTTCTCTCCTCTACACATGTAACTCTGCATCTTTTCTGCTCTGTCCATCTTTATCCACAGTACACACACACACACACACTTCATCATGCACTCTGCAGGCCAACAGGGGGCAGTCATGCCCTTAAAGGTTTGAGTTTGCAGAGCAGAGGAAGATAAAGTTTGTTTTCAGGGTACTTAAATTAAACTTTTTTTTTATTATATTCACCTTATATAGACACATTCCTCCCTCTCTTTCTCTTATTATTACTCACATACACATTGTTATGGAGTTTTCTATCCTTAGGTTAAACAAGGTCACGTGTGGGCCAGATAGATAGATAGATAGATAGATAGAGATAGATAGATAGATAGATAGATAGATAGATAGATAGTACTTCATTGATCTTGTATTACAAACACCAGACAAGCACACAGTGTTTACAAAAGACATGAGGTAGATGAGGCATACGAAGTTTAAAGTGACTACACTTTGTTATAGATATAATTGAAAGACTAAGGGAGGAAAGAACACGCTCTGTACAAACAAAATGTGCATCGTGCAGTCGTAGTCTTTTCACAGTTTGTGCTCGTTTATGCAGACGAGTAAAGTCACACATGCTGATTAATAGAATGAGCTTGGCTCATCTTATTTCATATTATATCACAGTCTGTATGTTTTATTTTATTTTTCCTCCTGTGTTCTTCAACCAAACTGCACCGTGGAACATTTGACTACACCGTACAACTTCTCCTGTTTGTTTGTTCACTCCTGCAGATTTATTTCTTTTTCTTATGAAGCAGCTGTTGTTTGTGTAGAGATGTGTAAAACATATTGCCGCCTGGTATAGACACTTTAGCTGCAGCTGAAGCAGCTGTTTTTGTAATATATGACTCATATAAGCATCCATACCGAGCTCCATGCAGTGCATCCTGCTGGTCACGTTTACCCCGATTGACAGCTCACCTTACTCGCATTTGTATCGCAGAAGTCTGACAGAACATCATCTGACTCAGATTGATGAGAGGCAGCGTGACTCTCACGGTGATGGACTAATGACAAAGACCTTACAGCCTGTCATCGAATGCCTCATCTGGTTTCCACCTTGGCAACCGGTGATGTCAGTGTGGTTAATGTTTCTCCGCGTTTGTCATCACATACCTGCTACGTCAGCTCTCCACCAGCCTCTCCGACCACAGGAAGCCTCGCGCCGTCCCTAAATACTCGGCTGCTTTCCCATTTAGACGACCCAACTCATCACGACCGTGGCAGCCACGCAGACTTTATGAAGCCTCTTTAACAGCCAAGTGGTGCCATTTATATCTGCCACATTATCTAACCACATATTTTGTAGTGTTTAAAAAAATATCTTGTCGTGTTGACTTAAAACCACAAATGCTGCGATTAAGATATTACGACCACTGCTCGTCTCCAGTTTATTTAAAGGAACTGGCTGACCTAAATACAGATAAAAGTCCGGTCAGTTTATTACAGGATGAATGTTGACCAGAGTGCTTCAGAGAGATGAGATGATCTGATGAGCCAATTACAAATACACATAAATAATTGGATGCAATTGCAAAATTCTGGGAACTTTCAAAGTTGGAAACTTTTCATGGGAATTAACTGGAACTGTGAACTTGGTTAAAATATATTTTATCATCATCTTGACTAAAACAACCAGATTTCCTGCAGGTCCACTTGAATATCTGCTCTTCCTCAGTCACATGCACATAGCACACTGCTTACTGCAGGGCTGCTGAGGCCACGCCCCCTACCTGCACAGGTGATCTCTGTACCTGGACCACACTTTAGAGCCCAGAGCACACAGAGACTGTTGGAGACACACATTTGAGTCTGTGGACTACATAATATTGTTCAATAAAATAATTCAAATTTTCCAAGTTACCTCCAATTTACATGTAATTCACATAAATTTACATAATTCCCAAAGTTTCTGGAAAGTTTCTGGCAACTTACTAAAAAACTTTTCGCCCCTTTGCAACCCTAACCCTGTCATTTTTGGAAGTTCAGCACATATTTTTATCCCAGATAAGTTCTCCTCATTAGTCAGTGATGCAAACTCATGTTTCAAATTTGTAACACCCTTTTTTTAAATTTTCCATCATATTTGGCAGCAGCGCCGCTCCGACATTTTTTAATAGTGCAGATAGGTCTGTTTCCTCTGCACGCTTCACGAGGCACTTTGAGTAATTAAAGCTTCTTTTTTAAAACAATAAATGATGTGTGTTTATGGATGACAATTTAAGTGACATTCAGAGTGTTGACCAGTTTGCAGAAAGAAAACAGGAAATGTATCATTTATCTATAATTAGGAAGATTAGCTGCTGAATTATTTGCCTGCTGTACGGCAACGCTCAGACTGATAACTTTTATAATTTGTTTATAATTAATCAGAAAAGCAAAGTCCGTCCTGAAGAGCTCCACCAGCACCGCATGCTTCAACTTTTATTGTGTTAAAAAAGCATGAGCTGAGTTTTCCACTGCTTATTTAAGGAGGCTTCACACACACACACACACACACACACACACACACACACACACACACACACACACACACACACACACACCGAGTTGGGCAGATAGTGAGAGAAACTTTTTCAATCCAATAATAGTAAATAAATAATTAATAATAATTTTTTTTATCACATCACAGATAAGAATCCACCAATATATTTATTTGCAGCTGCTCGACGTGTTGCGCGGAGTCGGCCTCTGCCTTTTTCTGATTCCATCTGTTTTGCATTTAAATTGGCGAGCGACCTGTTTCGTGTGACCTGCGTTGTGCCAACCACATCTTTAAAAGTATTCTAGGTGAATGAATTGAAAACAACACAACAGGTTTAATGAACAGAAACATTCATGAAACAGAAAATCAATACAAAGCACGTCACACATTCTAACTTCAGATCACACATGTCAGATGTTACAATGAAGCAGCGGGCATCAACCACCGGGCCGTGGACTGGTGCTGGTTCCGTGGGTCATTTGCTACCGGGCCCGCACAGAATGAATGAGTAAAGAAATACTTTTATTGATTATCAGAGATGTTTTATTTTGAAAAATGACCAGAAGTCAAAGACCAGAGTTATAAAAGAAATTAGTAAAAAAACAAACGCCTTTGGAGAACTTGTTTGGAAAGAGTAAAAAGCCCAATGAGGAGACAGAACAAGAAGATCCATCGGCAGAGTTCAGCCATCATCATCTCCCATCATCCCTCAATTTGACCGGCTCGTGGCAGAAAACAAGCTCAGGGCTCCCACTAGTTCAGCGTAATGGTGAGTTGTATTTTTTTATACACTTTATATTAGTTTCTATGCCGGTCGTATCATAATTATCCCCCACACCTTGAAGGCCGGTTCACGAACAGATCGTCTTACTCTAAGTCGAAAAGTTTGGGGACCGCTGCAGTAAAGGGTTGTTTAAAGTCCGTAAGTCTATGATAGACTAACTACGAGCACGCTGTACAGAAATATCACAAAGCATTTATTTAATGATTGCTAGAAAATACTACAAACTGTTTTCTCGTCAGATGAAGCGTAGCGCTTTCGTTGTGTAGTCCGTAATGTACGCTCACCTAATCACAAAGTCCACTTACTGTAATATTTGAGGAATGTGAAGCCGAAGAGGTAGCAGGAGAAATAGTGATGCTACTCGTAATCTTGCCGACGCCTTTGACGTGACAGCCATTGGCGAGTACTTGAGTCCTTTGTTCGTGTCGGACGTAGTATGGCCCGACAGGCTGCGGGGTGCCGTGGGTCATACCGTTAAGAGGCTGGATGTACGGGCTCCCAAGATGGATGTGGATCTTGTTATCCTCTGTGGTGATAATACTGGGGCTCGTGTCGCCGCTGCTGCTGGACTTCCAGCTGTTCTGCCGCTCCGGCGTCTTGCAGAAAACGGCCTGACCGGTGACCTCCGACGGCTCCGGAGAACACGTCCTGACCGTTACGATCTGAATGGGGGAGCTGTTGTGGTCGGGCGTCACGGAGCGCGATGAATTGGGACTCAATACGCGAGGGACCGCCGTCCCGTTAAGTGGGGAGATGGTGCGGTCGGGGCTCGAAGGGGGTGTTTTAGTGTTGACTGTTTGAGTGGAGTTCTGGATGATGGTTATTCTCTGTTTGGGCGAGGCGCCGCTCGTCGGAATGACGGCCGTGCTGGTGTAGGATGAAGCCGAGTCTCCGGTGGGGCTGCTAATCTCCAGCGTGGCGGTGTTGAGCATATGGTGTGGTGTCACCTTGATGTGCAGGGGCTGCCCCGGTGTGTGCGTTAGCATCATCACCTCTCCGTTAACCGTTTGGTGCATGTCTATGCTGTTGGGCGAATGGCTGCTGTACTGGCTGATGTTGTTATTTGCAGTGTTCAAGCTGTTAAGGTTGTTTACGAGGGAGCTACTCCTGTTCATGACCTCTGCGTTGTGGTTCGGGTCTTCATCCTCGTATTCTTTGTCCAGTTTCTCAGCGTGCATGCTGTAGTCAGGAGGCAGACCTTTCTCCTCAGTTTGGACCTCCTTGGTGGTCTGATGAAGGTCTGAAAAGTGTCTACTCGCCCCAGGTGTGAGGTTTTTTATCCGTCTGTACCTGTCCAGCTCACTGTTGAGTTCCTTCATCTCTCTGGCCAGCTCTCTGTTCCTGGCTTCCTGCTGGATCAGTTTCCTCTGCAGCGTGGAGTGATCCGTCTGAACTCTGCAGATGGACTCCTCGGTTCCCATCAGCTTCTGGAGTTTCTCCTTCAAGGTTTCCACCTCTCTGCCGAGCAGCCTGGACTTGACCTGCTCCTTCTGAAGACGGCAGAGGAGAAGGTGCTCCTGGTTGACCTCCTGCTTCTCCGCCTGGTCGTACCTGGAAAGCTCCCTCTTTGCCATCTCGAGTTCCTCCGTCAGAGCCTGCGACCTCCTCTGTTCGTCTCTGAACCTCTTTTGCAGAGACTCAAACTCCTCTTCTACCTTCACCAGCTCTCCCTCCACCATCTCCTTGTCCTGTAGTCTCTTCCGCAGCCTGTCCAGCTCCTGAGCCAACTCTTTGACTTTGTTGTCTTCTGTTTGGCACTGATGGTTTGGGTTGTTCGGGTTGATCGAGCTGTGTCCGTACTTCTCCCCCTTTTCTTTCCTGTTTTCCAAGACCTGTAACCTTCTCTTCATTGTGGCGATTTTACTCTGTAGCTCTCTGTTCCTCTCCTCCTCTGTTTGCAGTCTGTCTTGGAGCTCGTCTTTTTCCTTCGCTATGACCTTAATCCTTTCCTCTAAATCTGCCTTAGACCTCAGTGTCTGCTGCTTCTCATCCCCTCGTCTTTCTGTCATCGGTGCCAAATTGCTCTGCTCGCTTCTCCTGCCCTCCTTCCTGTTGAGTTTTTCCTCAGCCTGCCGGAGCCTCTCGGCCATGGTCTTTCTGTCCTCCACCAAAGCTACAGTCAGTGACCTGAGCTTGGCGAGGTCCTGTCTAATCACCGCTTCGCTCTTCTCCAGCTGGCCTTCAATGGCCTCTAGCTCTCTCACCCTAACTTTCAGAGTGTCGAGCTCAGCAGAGAGCATCCTGCTAACCTCTCTCTCTCGCTCCAAGCTGCTTTTCAGAATACCGCAGTCCTGCTTGCTCTTACCTAAAGCCTCCTCTATCCTGTCCAGCTCACTGATCCTGCCATTGAGTTTATCCACCTCCACTCTCAAGCTGCGGCAGTGGCTGGTCTCCCTCGCTAGCCTGCGGTCAAGGTCTCGACACTGGTCCCACATGCGTATCAGCTCCTCGTCCTTTCCCTCCATTTCCACAACCCTCCTCCTCAGCATCTCCACCTCCGACAGCAGGCTTGGAGGAGCCGTCATCGTGCCTCGATTCAAGACGGAAAGTTGTTTACAGCGCTCGACCTCAAGCGTTGTCGTCTTTGCAGCACCGGCCTCCCGCTCGATGCGGTCGGTGATGGCGGTCAGCTCTCGGACGTGACACCTCTGCTCCTCCAGCAGCTCGCTCAGACACTGTTGCTCCGTCACGACCAGCAGCGCGAAAGCCTTCAGCCGGGTCAACTCGTCCTTCAGAGTCGATACTTCTGTTTGGCTTTTCTTCTCCTTTATCTCCCGGTACTCTCTCTCCTTTACAGTCAGGAGCTTGAGTCTGCAGAGAGAAAAAAAACATGACGCCGATGTCAAACAGGATGTTGTATAAGTGATTATTATTTCAGTCTTCAAGGCCACTTCTTTATGTTTACACTCAACCTCTTGGCCACGACTTTTAAACACCAATGACAGTTGTGTATTTCCAGTGAAAACATTCGAACATGAATCACAATTTCCTGCCTACGCACACTTCTGCAGACTTTCTTTTCTCTTTTGTACATCGATCTCTGTGTGTGTCTAATTTGTGTATCTACCTGTAAACCCTCAGACGTGCAGATACGTCCATGTATTCCATGTTGTTTTACATTTGTCTCCAGGCAGTCGTGTAGGATGCTTTGACTATCACAACAGATGGTCCCTTGGCGGGGAGTGTTTGTTAATTAAGAAGTTCCTCTACCCTTGAGTACCCTCAAACGCTGCGCACCCAATCACCCTCCTCCTGTGCACATCCGATGCTGTACCCCCCGTTTCCAGCGAGGAGAGGCAGATATTCCCCCGGTTCCATAAGTAATTACAGACGGGGCTACATTTACCAAGTGCTGTCACTCCTCACACCCCCCCCCAACATGCATACCAGCAATTAGGACCAGGCGATACGCGGCTTATAAATAATATCTTGATATTTTTAGGCTGTGCCACGACATGAGTCAGCCATAAAGAAGTGTGTGTAGATAAGCTCAGGTTGCAGTGTCATGGTTACTGGAAGGCCTTGTGTTTGTTTGCTGCCACAAAAAGAAAAGTTAAAAAGTCCCTGTTAATGTCACGTTAACGTTACTATTCATAGCAGAGTTGAAGCTCGCTGCGGCAACAAAATGAAAGATCCCCAAAAAAAGTTTTTAGAGCTGGAGAAACAAACTAGATCAGATCATTGGTCCTGTTTTCTCTAAAACATGATAACTGCTCACAACCAGAACGCAACAAAAGACTTTTTATTTATTCACGGCCTTTCAATAATTATTCTAATGCCACCTGAACTTACCTACACACTAAAGTCATGAAACTACTCCTCAGTGGTGACCGGCAGCAACAGGAAAAACTTACATATGTCAGTATGGTCATTTGCTGCATGGCACATTAACTGATATTCAAATATATTGAATATATTAGGTGTTGCCCAGCCAAAGCAATGCATTTAATACAGTGTGCAAACTTAAAAGTAGATTTTTACTGCGTGTGTGTGGACGCTTGGATTTTTAGTCTTGCATACTGGAGAGTGCCAACATTTAGTCTTACACATCATGTTCATTTCAGTGCACACATGCTCCCTTAGTGTTCTTTTTTTGTTTGTTTTTAAGTAGCATGTGAAGATTTTCTACATTTACAGCGTGTGTGCATCTGCACCTTCTGCAATCAAGCTGCACATCACCTACAACAAAGATCTAATGTTCCAGAGTGAAAGTTTCCATGTGAGACTTCATTTACTTTAAATACATGACTTAGAAACCGTTCAGAGTGCACGCTCTTGTTATTTGATGTCTACTCTGTGTTGTACAGCGTCCTGTCTGTCGGGACCCGTGCAGAACTTTGCCCGTAACCTCATCTTGCAGTTAAAACACACAGTGACAGAAACATTTCTATAATGCACATTAACATATATAATATCATATATATATATATCTATCTAATATCTGCTGTTCCTACCTGTGCAGGCCGGCCTCCTGTCCTTCTTTTTATTTATTTATTTATTTCTATTTAGGAATCCTCCGAGAATAAATCGCCTCCACTCTTTGCACCTCTCCCTTTTCCCGGAGATCCCAGTGATGTGGACATTCCATCCGGAAAACCAAACATTATGAGAAGTGCTCCGCACACTGAGTCTCTCGCTCGCAGTCAGTGGCGCCCATTACATCATCACCAAGTCCTTATATGGGACTGTACAGGCTCTACTGCTGTGAGTGTGTGTGTATATGTGTGTGTGTGTGTGTGTTTTTACTGGAGTTCAGCCCATTCAAGATGAGGTCATTGTGTAGCCATGCCAAAGAGGCTAATGGGAAGGACAGAGTGTGTGTGTGTGTGTGTGTGTGTGTGTGTGTGTGTGTGTGTGTGTGTGTGTGTGTGTGTGTGTGTGTGTGTGTGTGTGTGTGTGTGTGTGTGTGTGTGTGTGCGCAAAGGAGACTTCAATCACAATTCAAACTAGAGAGACTAACACGCTGCAGGATTAGCCTGAGCAAACATGTTAACTATGCAACATAAGTGCCCGGGCCCAAGTTACAAACTGTAGGTCATCTGAGTGTGTGTGTGTGTGTGTGTGTGTGTGGTGTTCCCATATGTTTTAAGAAGAGAGACATGTTTTGTGAGTTGTAGCCGCTCTGCCTGGGGCCTGATAACCTGACTGAGAGATGACATCACCAGTTCATCGGGCCCTCAATTACATCCACATGTGTGTGTGTGTCTCTCTCTCTCTCTCTCTCTCTCTCTCTCTCTCTCTCTCTCTCTCTCTCTCTCTCTCTCTCTCTCTCTCTTTTTATTCCTCACCCGGCCTTCTGGTTTCAAGGTATGAATTGCATTTATTTTTGTGTGTGTGTGTGTGTGTGTGTGTGTCAGATCTTATGTCCTCTCCAGCGGAGCAGGCGGTGGATGACAGATTACGCTCTAATTATTCCCACCGCTAGTCCCGTCACAAAACTTCCTAATGGAAAAATAAATGCTAGATGATAGCGCTAACGGTGCTGCAGGAGGAAAAACACAAAAACAAACATATAGGTCTTGTGCATGTGACGCGTGTTCCCCCTCCGGGAGCACTTTACCAGCGCCGTGGCTCTTAGTTACAGGTTTCACCGGGGAAATATACCTCTGCTGGTATTTCTTTCTGTCAAGCAAATGCATCTAGTCCCTAATTAAAGGAGAACTATTTCCCTGTGTGTCATGTTGTCACCATGCAAGTATTTACAGCCTCGAAAGATGCATTTAAACATAGCTCTTTTTTTTTCTGACATTCATGTTCTCATTTTGCACAGATGCAGATTATCTTTTAAAGAGCTTGCGCAACAGTACGGAACATTTGTGCAGCAGAGAGGACGGAGCGTATTTATGCTGGTGTGATTAAACGAGCACACACAGTTTATAAATGTGCAAACAAAATGTCTCTGTGTATATTGAAAGTTTCTCTCAGCTCTTTTCGTTTTTTTAAAGGACAAGACGAGTTTTTAAAACCTTTTCAGGTATGAAGTAACTTTTAAGTTGAAGCCGACATGTGAATTCCTCTCATCAGAGATTACACAGCCTCGTTAATTACTGACCACGCCTGTTACGTAAGTTCATGATGTAATGCATGTGCATGCTGCGCCTTGTTGGGATTCTCTTTCAATCCCCCCCTAGACCAACCAGCAGGATAAATCCGGGCCCCTCCCTTGCCCTTGAGCAAGGCCCTTAACCCCCAACCTCTGTGCTTTTACTGGGCACCTTGCAGGTGGAAATGTGTAACTGTGATTCGGAGGTCATTGGTTTGATTTATCAGCACTGACAGTGTCAGAGAAATCGTCTCCGATGCCTGTGCAGCCTCTAAAAGCACATGTAGACATGAGGTCGACACATTTAGGGTGAGTCTTGTCTAAAAACAAAAAGCTGATTTTAGATTTTCGCATCTAGCTCAAGCCAGTTAACTTTGTTGTTAGTCGTTCTACTTTTAAACTAGTTCAGCTCAAACACATCTTACAGGGTTCCCACGGGTGCTTGAATTCCTTGAAAATGCTTGAATTTCAATTCAGTGTTTTCAAGGTTGTGAAAATGCTTGAATTTTTTGTGAAGTGCTTGAAAATGCTTGAAATTTGTGTGATGTCTATCTCAATAAACCAAGAGAAAACAAAAATGTTTCCTAAGCGGCTACGCGCTTGATCTGATGCCTTTACATGCAGAACTCAATTATCATACTCGCTTGGTGTTCTGCAGAGAAATAACAGTAGACTACTATCCACACCTGTTGGTCACTGTTATTGCGCTATGGTAGTTACACAATACACACAGCTCACAAGCTGAGAATACAAGCCAGTTCACAATTAGTTAAAAATCCAAACAGTCAATCTACCACCATATGAAATAATGCTAATTAGACCCATATTATTATGCCATACAGTGGCACCGCTGCGCTTCCCATGACCATCATGGCAAACACAACTAGTAAGCTACCTATTTAAAGGTGCTGGAAAAATTGAAAAACTGGTGCTTGAAGGTGCTTGAAAAGTGCTTGAATTTGTTCATGAAAAAGGTGTGGGAACCCTGATCTTAGCAGCTAACCTCTTACCCGTTGGGTCGAATGTTTAGATATTCCCTCACCTCAGTTAGTGATAATGTTACATGTGATTAGTTGGATATAAGGCCCCGTCATGTTCTGTTAAAATATTAGCAGGCACAGCGACTAATGTAAAGAACACGGGCCGGGCAGAGGTGCACTGCTTGTGTTTTCTGTTTTTTCGTTTACTTCAGCTAAACTTTGCAGGTGAGCCACATTTCTACGACGCTGCTGTCGGCTGTAAACGCCTCATTAACTTAAGTAGGCTGTTATGTTCATGCTGGAAAAGAGACACTTTTAAACATAAGATCAGCAGTGACACCCAAAACTCACAAAATAATGTAGAAAACCTGTGATACGGGTAATTAGAATAATAATAGTGATTGAAAACACACAGCCTAACCTTCTATATATTGAGTAAGACCTTTTCTTTTCATGCCAAGCACTAGGAAATTGGTCTTATTGTGCTTTGACCCTAAAGACTGCCTGTCAGTGAAGGTCTCAGTAAGCTGAGATATTTCTCCGGTTGTGGAATGTGAGAGAGAAATCCTCCTCAGTCCTCGCAATTCCCGTCAGACAGACCAACTCCCAAACCAGAGTTCATGAGGTCCTGATTCTCTTATTGGATGGTTGGATGGGTTGGCATTGCATCGCCTGTTCTCAATTACAAGCACGATCCGATCCCTCAAAGGCATTTCCAAGAAAACCCTCAAACACTGCCGATATGTAATATGTCCCTTTTATTTATTTATTTATTTATTTATTTATTTATTTTTATATATATATATATATATATATATATATATATATATATATATATATATATATATATATATATATATATATATATATGAGGAGCAACTCGTCGTTGTCATAGCTCCCATTTTCTTCCAGGGCTGTAATTTAGAGATATTGAGTTGTTTTTTTTAAGCTGCTGCCTTTGACAAATCCTGTAGCTGTGCTAAGCAGTGCTGTATAGGGTCATAGAAAAGGCACAATGAAGAAAAGCAGAAAGAAAAGCAGCTGTTCAGGCCGTCTGTCCGGCCTCTCTCCTCCATTTATCAGCACATTTAATGAAATTGAAGGATATGGTTGGTGTACCTAATAAATGGGTCCAACAGCTTGCAATCAGAGTGGCGTTTCTGCTCTGAAGTGATGCGCCGCTATGGGTAACTGCACATCTTCCTCTGACGCATTACTGGCTGTAGCTGGCAGATGGTGGATGGGAGCGTGAGGGATGGACAGAACATCTGTGGGTTTCCGCCGCGGCGCCGCCAAGTTTACTTTGTCCTTTTTCCTTTTTGAACAAACTCGAAATGTTTCCTCCGCCATGTTTAACCAAGCCGGAGAGGGGCTGCTTGTTAGCCAATAGCCTATCAACCGGAGATGTTCCCATACCATTTCTTTCCCCCTTGCTGAAGCCGTTTCCGATACCTGAACTTTGCGTGCTGATACCGAGCACCAATCCAACCTTCTATTTTATTATCTAGTTTGACAGTCTGTCTAGTTGCTGACATTTAGCTCGCTCAGGCCGTGTCCATGTCTGGCAGCACATATGACCCAATTTGCTTTGCCTCTGATTGACTATTACTCATTTCCTTTGTTGGGTTGGGTTGGTTAGATTGCTGAGAATATCAGGCCAGTCCGAGCAGGGCGGGTCATGACTTCACTGTCCTGGGGAAAAACAAGGCGAATGGACTTCAGGATTAATCAAATGCATAGTGTCAGATCTGTACACACACCCAGCGATACTCAATTCCACGTTCTGGGGAATAATGGAGGCTTTCGAACAAAGCTAATGTAACAAAGCTCTCTCTCTGTCTCTGTGCTCAGGGTGGCCTCAGTGTGTCATCGAGCCACCCTTTAAGGACCGCCCACAAAAATCCTGAAAACTGGTGAAAAACTGTTTGAACCTTTAACTCCACATTTGAGTGATATATTGTTCAAAGTCTTTTCACGAGTTTTCAGCAACCGTTGTCCAACATATTTAATGTACTTGAAAGAAATCTCAGAACTGCCTTGACACAGACTTTAAAGTTATTTTACTGACCATATTGTGAACTTAACATTATGACTTGTGTTTGTACATGTTATAGGTAACCAGAGGTCATAATTACATTATATGTCATGGTATTAATCAACAGTTCTAACTAAGCACATTTACTGAAGTACAGTCGTCCCTCACTATAACGCGGTTCACTTTTCGCGGTCTCGCTGTTTCGCAGATGTTTTTTAGTGTATTTTTGCATGCTTCTTTTTACAGCGTACTGTACAGTATGAACACGCATTGTGTTCTGCGTCCTGATTGGCTAAGCGAGAACTGTACAAAATGTGTTCGGCTAGCCAGATTTACATAAATGTTCAAACGCTAGCAGTGTGACTCTGAAGTGCTGCATGTTTGCATTCAGAGGAACTGTGAAATACACGTGAGTTACTGGTAATAATTTCTTATGTGTTGGGTATTGGGTTTCATTTACTAATACAGTATTGTACTTTTTATTTTTGTGGACCACTGTATTGCATTTCTACTACTTCATGTCAAAATAGCTGCTGTGGAAAAAGGTCTATTGTTTGAATTATTTGAATATCTATTTCCAATGAGACCAATGAGAGATACCTATGAGTCTATTGACAAAAAGAGGTGACCGCTACATGCAGCTGATTAAGCGTTTCGTTTTAATTAATGCTTGTGTATTAAACAGTGCAATCCAAATTTTAGTATATTGATCTACACGATGCATCGTGACACGATTAAAAATCTGTACAAATGTGTGATGACTCGCATCGGTTGACAGAAAAAATTAATCGTGATTCTTGGCGAATGGGAACCCGCACAGCGCGTGCTCTCACTGGTCAAACAGGCTTCCCGGCGCGTTGCGTGAGCGTGGCGTGTTTGGTCCGTCCAGCACGCGACTTCAAACCTATCGGGAGAGTTTCAGGAGCGAGCGCTTAGACCGCCAGACTTTGTTTACTTGCTCAGATTTGGTGTTTCCCTTCTAAACATGCTTCTACATGTGTAAATATGTTACGTAGTTAGTTAGTTTTGCTTTTGTGTGTTTTTTTTGACCGGCAGTTTGCACGGGGTATTTTATTTTGAAAATCCACCGGATTCTCTTTGCTTTTTCTGTGTCTGTGTTTTGTTGTTTACGATGTAAGTTGCACTTTTTATAAGAGAACACAAACTGATTTTTTTTTTCCTACAAATAAAAAGTATAATAAATATAATAATTTTATTTGGTCATAATTTGTCTGTAGCTCATTTTGATTTAAAACAAAAAGTCGTGTATCGAGTCGTGAGTTGAGTTACATCCCTATTGATGACTATTAATCAGAGTCGGCCCTGAAAAACCTCTGCCCTCTCTTTTACAGTGCACTGCGTACTTGCTAACATGTGGAACGAAGCTGATGAACATAAACAAACTCCTTTGGATCAGCATGTTAGCATTCCTGTTAGCCTGCTGACTTGACTGAGCGTTCAGCCTGAAAAGTACAGAGCTGTCGTCTTCTACATGATCTGCATTCCTGTCCTGTATCTGCAGCACTTGATGATGATGATGTATTGACGCGCAGGCCACATGATCCGGGGAGTGAAAACACGACGGCGTTTTAAAGTGGTTTTTGGGGGGCTGTGGGCTGGAGCCTGTGAAAAGTTTGTGCTTCAGAACTGAAGCGAAAAGACGAGAGCATGAATGTCTTTTGTGTGTCGAACATGTGCGTGCGGTTAACGCTGAGACGCTGCCAGTCCGGTGACAGACCATATGAAGCACACAAAGACTCGGAGCATGTTCTGATAGCTGAGGTTGGAAACAACCAGATTGCTGCATTGTGATGTGCAGATGTAATCACCCTTTGACACGCAATGGGGATCATACTATGGCATAAAGTGATTATATGCCGTGACTGGAATTTACCGTATAGTTCACAGCTGAAGCGGGTCATCTGCTCAGCACATGGCACCTTGTGGAGCTACTTTGTCAGGGAAATGAAAAAGAGAGAGGGAGAGGTGCTGGTTTCAAGCCAGGATGAGTGGCTGTCTTGGCTCGCAGCGTATGCTTTGAGAAGAAACTGGGAGGGAGGTTGAAAGATAGTTGAAGAGGATTTGGGTTAGTAGGAGTGGAATTTGTTTTGTTTTTTATAGTTAAATATTTAGGCTACTGCGAAGCTCGATGTAAGAAAGAGGATGGAGAGGGGGATGAAAGCGACAGGCGTATCGCCATGTGCCACGAATTGTTTACCCTGTGGATAAATGCAAGTATTGACTCAGCTCAAACCTATTTGTGCCAGACTCTGAGAAACTCAAGTGCAGTCGGGGACACAAAGAAAGGGAATATAAACTCTTTTTCCAGTGTAGAACAAATAAACATACACATGATCATGAACGTGCAGTTTGTCATTTGTCACTTTGGTTTGTACGGGATAAAAGGAGAGCTGCAGCGAACTATTGTTTGCATGATCAGTTAGTCTGCATTCATTGTTTGGGATTGAAAGGCGACGTCCTCCAAAAGACAAAGAAAAACGGCAAATCTTCAAAACCGTGTAGGCAAAGAATTAAAAGAAATGTTTGACATTCCTTCTTCGTTTGTGTCCAATGGTTTGGGAGACTGCGCTTTGATCGAGAGACATAGACAGTGAATGAGAGTGAGCGAGCGCCGGCCTTGATAAAGACTGTTATTCAGAGAAATTAAGTTATGAGTGCTAGAAATCTTTTTGGGGGTGTGTATGGAAGTTGTGTAGTGCCACTTCCAGTGTCCTTTGTGCAATCTTATTAGGAATTAGGGTTGCAAACTTTACATGGGAATTAACAGGAATTTATGGGAATAAAAGGGTATAAACCCAGGAATTTACAAAATTGGTAGGTTGACCTCAAAGTTTCTGGATAGTTTTGCAGAAATTTGCCGGAAACTTTCGCCCTATTGAGCGATATAGACAGTGAATGAGAGTGAGTGAGCGCTGGCCATGATTAAAGCTGGTTAATCGGAGAAATGACAAGTTATTAGACTGCGAGAGAGGTGTGTCAAAGTTGTTTAGTGCCAGTTCCAGTGCAATAAATAATCTTATTAGAAATAAACCTGCCTCTTGTGTTAAGTTTCCATAGTTGAAGAGGCTACCACCAAAGTACCACCAATTACCGTGATGGAGAGCCCAGTATTTTCTGAGGTGGTACACGGTGTAAAAAGTTTGAATAGTTTTAGATTTGCGTTTTCCAAAGGAAAAATAAGAAAAGCATAAAAGTTAAGGAACATGTTACTTTGAACAAACACTTGCTAATATCCCTGAGAGCCTGACCTAACGTTGCAACATCGCAATTTAATCACGCTGTCAGCCGTTCCTTCAGTTTATGCGATAAGTTCAAGGGTGATGTTTTAGAAGCATGTTCTTAAAAGGAATTCATAAAGGAGGGACGGCAGGGAGAAAGAAAATCCTCCGCATGAGCCACACAGGGTTCACTCTGCACCACAGACATGCTGTCTACTCATGTATTAATCATCATTAGGCCAAAATGAACCACAAAGCCTTCATGTGTGCATGTTCAGGGTTTCCACGTTGTATCCGAACAGAAAGAATTCTAGTAAACTTAATCACTCGACTGGCATGACTATTTTTGGTCTTTAATTGCGTGTGTGCATGCGGTGGATCAGTAAAGCGTTTTCATTCTGGCACACACACATGCAGACAACTAGTCTCCTCCCAAGGCTGCGAGCCCAGTGCGGGTCCGGCCTCTACGCAGCTAGATTATAGAGCGGACTCGGGTGGTACATGAGCCGAGACAACCAGGGACTCAAACAAAACAGCCACGTTGTGGGCCTCAAATTGCATAGGAGAACCAGTGACCACCTTCATGTTAGACCTAGCTGTACCCGTAGGCCGCATCTAAATGTGCTCTCCATTTGGGAAGCCACCAACAAACCCTCAGCCCGTTTACTCAGTTTAGAAGAAAGCTGGTGCTGTTGAATCGGGCAGTAGGGTGCCAATTTAGGCCGTACACGTAATTGCATGTGAGTGCATGTTTGTGTGTTTACAAGAGAGAGTTAACAGAGCCAGGCTTGGCCGCAAGGTCTGACCGAGTCCAGGATGTAATGGACTGTGTCTGAGTGGAGTAACTCTAACTACAGTCCTGAGGTCACATCGGGGTGGTAGAAACGCGGCAGCCAACAGCGCCTTTGCTCTTTCACTCAGCCATGAAGAGCATTACAGGCCAACATGGACTGAAAGAATCTAAGCCTGCACAAGTGTACATCACAGAGCTGAGACCTGGCATGTTCCAGTGTGCTGAAACACTTTAATCTCTCAGCCTCTTCTACACTGGCTGTAAATCCTCTCCTATTTACATCAGGAGGCGTTCTGAAAGCCAGGGATGTTTCTACAAGTCTGGCTTCAACACAGACTACCAATTTAGTGGGAACTCTAAAATATCAGTGTTGTCTCCTGAACCTCGAGGGTTTGCTGCACTAACCTCTCTCTGTCCTGCTCCAGTAGAGCGGTAAGGCAGTTGCTCTTATGGATAAACGCCCTGTGGTTCCTCTCCTGCTCCTCCAGCCTTCGTAGGGCACCGCTGTGAGAGCGGGACACCTCCAGGAGCTGCTCCAGCATCCGCTCGGACGAGCGCTTCTGGGCCTCCACCATGTGGTTTAGCTGAGGGGGAAAAAGAGAAAACGACACAAGGGGCTGTGAAGAGGAAAATGACAGTGTACCTTGACGGGTTGCCCAATGTGAGGAAGGAGAGTCTACATAGTATGTAAATTTTGAAAGTAAAGCTTTTGTTATTGTAAAAGCCGAAATGCCAGTTTAGTTGCTGCTGGGCATAGATTTTAAAGTTTTGTGTGTTCGGGATGAGAGTCAGCACCTCCAAGTCTGAGGCCATGGTTCTCTGTATCAAGTATCTCGGGGTCTCATGAGTGATGGGAAAATGGTGCGTAAGATGGACTGGCGGTTTGGTGCGCTGTAGCGGACCGTTCGATCTTCCAGCCCATCTACGTTTCAACTCTCACCTATTATGGTCATGAGCTCTGGGCAGTGACCGAACGAATGAGATCATGGATACAAGCAGCTGAATTGAGTTTACTCCGGCTGAGGAGCTCGGACATGGTTCAGGCCCCCTGGGCACCTTCTTTTGGAGGTGTTCTGGGCACATGCGACTAGGAGGAGATCCTGGGGCAGACCCCTAACCCGCTGGAGGGGACTACATGGCCCATCTAGCCTGGGGAACGCCTCGGGATCCCCCAGGAGGAGCTGGGACATGTTGCTGGGTAGAAGGACGTCTGGAACATCCTGCTACCATGACATGACCGCGGATAAGAGGAAGAAAATGGATGGACGGTGTTTTTTTTGTTTGTTTTTTAATGAGCCTTTGAGATCTAAGCTCTAAAACTTTTGCTGCACAGTAACGAGATGTTACTTAATCCACAGACTGCTAAAAACATGGGACACTTTAGAAATCAGAACGAACAATCCTTGAAGTTACAGATTTATATTCGTTGAAGAAGAAAAGATCACCTGTAGAGCAAAATGACAAATTTGTCCAGTGACGTAGTGGTAATAGATGTCAGACAGTAATGCAGTCACCTCATTAAATTTTATTAATCGGCTCCATATGGTGTCTACGTTCTCACTATTGGCTCTTGGTACCTGAGCAGTCGGGTTTTTGTACACATCCTGCAGCTGGTACTGCTGGGCCCGGATGGAGTCTCTCTGCAGGGCACGGAGCGGCTTCTCCGGTCCGCCGAATCCATATTGGGCCTCAAGTAGACCCAAGTCTGTCCTCTCTGACTTCAGCACAGCGATCACCTCATCTCTGGCCTGGAGTGTTAAAAGGACAATGGCGATTCAGCTACAGAGCGGCAGCATGCAGGATGTGATCGGATCATCCTCACCTGAAGCTCTCCCTCCAGAACACTGAGCAGAAACAACAAGTCATCGCGGGACAGGTCTTGTCTTGTCCGTCCGGCCTCCCACCTCTCTCTCTTGTCTCGCATGTTGGTTGAGTTGTGTTTCTCCGGATGACCTCGATTCCACGAAGACATGTGCGAAAATCCACTTGGGTCGAACTGGAGAATAAGAAATGATTGGAGACGGCAGCTCAACATGAGGACTACGCTTCCTATCAAAGAAAAGGTTAAACGGGGTCGTGCATCGTGTCTCAGCGGTACAAGTGGTCATTGTGTGGCTTCTTTTTATGGGCTAATCCAAAATCAGAAGGCCTCTTGTCATAAGTTAGTGTTAGTGAAACGGATAGGCCCGCACCTGGCATCACTTTGCGTGAGGCTTATGTCATCTCATAGTCTCACTCTTAGCACATTTACAGCAGCAATCACTGTCAGCCTGGCAGACAAAAGGACAAGAGGCAGCCAGAAAGCGGGACCTTGATTACTGACCACATGAGAGCGAGATATGTGCTCGTGCATGCATGTGTGTGTGTGTGTGTATACATGTGCTGTTGAATCACATCAGCTAAAACAGCGTTAGCTGGCCAAGCCTTCTGACTCTGGCTCTGTGTTCTCATGCCATATTTAGAGACAGAAAAACAAGAAGGTTCATATTAGTGAAAGATGACGTAATCTCTCTGCTCTTCAGCTCCGCTCCTCCAGTCCAGGCTCTCTCTCACAACAGCCAGGAACGCCTAATATTCCCAAGTTATTGGTCAAGTTTCTCAAGATAAGTAACGAAACACCCCCGTGATTCACGTCTTGGGGAAATTGTGCAAAAAGCACAAGGTGAAATATTGAGAAATATGGTCTGTTTGAAGACTCTGATTAAGACTTAAGACAACAAACTCCCTGTCCAGTTCTTTTCTTTTTACACAAACACACACACAGGCCTCATCTGCTTGTTGTCACCAAGGACCGAGAGCAACCTTGAGTCTCTCTAAGCAAGACAAACACCGGCACATAAGGAGCGAACCTTGAGCGAGAAACAGAAAAGCGAGCCCTTCAAGCGAGGTTCGAACCGTAGCCAATAACGCCCTCGGATCATTGCGAGAGTGTCGGCTTACTTAATAGATGGAGTCTGCGTACAAGTGTTTTCTTTTGGCCTCTGTGTGGGAAGGAAGAGCGAGGCGGACTGAGCCTCCCCTCCCTTCCTCTTGATACCCTCTCTGTATCAATCAGAAAGACGGATGAAGCTGTCTTCAGCTGACCCCGCGTTCTTTTACTCCACTTGTTTCCAGTGACGGGAAGGGATGATGGAGGCTCTGAAACACAAATTGCAGTGGAGGTTTCATTAGGTCACTTTTTTTAAAACTATCAACACTTAACAGCGTTGTGCAATCGTTGACAAATGACGAGGTCTGGACTAAAGAGGACCGTAATCAGTCAGCTCGAGTTGTTTTAGCCCAGGGTTGGTGGAGATGACGGCATGCGGCGGGGCTGATGTGAGTCGGTGATCTGTGGCCCGTTTTCCTCGGACGTCTGAACTTAAGACACGTGCTTCTTTGTCTTTGCCCTCTTTGCCCTTTGATTGGTGAACACCTCACAGTGACATGAGTCAGCCTGTGTTCTTTCTTCAGTGTGGTCACGGCGTCTAGACAATGATGTCTGAGCACGCTCTCACACGATGCCAGACATGTGAAAATACCTCTAAACTTAAGTCCTGGCTCCGAGCCAGAGTCCGCCTGAATAATGGTTGCCAGGGTCGCCCCCACTGAGGGACTTGTCCGCCCGCTGGCAGGGAGGTTGGCAAACCTTTGTTTATTTGTCTGAACGCGACCCAGAGGCAGCGCGCCCGCCTTCCTCCGTCTATTCAAAAGGGCAGCGGCTGCCCTCGGAATAAACCATTAACACTTCCAACGAATAATGTCATTCGCTGGACTCCCTCCCGAACACGAACTGGTCTACACATGAACACAGGTAAAGTGAGGTGAAGTATAGCTGTGACAGAGATTCCCTGACATTTCAAAGCAGCAACCACGTCGAGGTTCATCACCTTTCAGCTATCAACAAAGAACTGAGTTCATGTTTAATTATCCGTTAAGGGTAAAAAAACTGAGCATTAAAACGTCTTTTTGTTTCACATTTGCTTACGCCGTCTCTTCCTGAACCTAAAAAGGACGACCGGCCTGGAGATGCACTGTACTGTGAAGTTTGGACATTTTAACATGGGGACTTATGGAGACTGACTCATTCCTGGAGCCAGCCTCAGGTGGCTCTTTGAGGAACTGCAGTTTTTTTGCCACTAAAGATGCTCTAACCTCTATTTCACTGTGACTTTAATGTGTATTCTATGAAAACATCAGCTTTCTCCTAAGCAGCATCCTCCATAGCTGGGAAATGAAGCCAATGCAGAAGAGCTAAAAGCTGCAGTTCCTCTAACGTCCACATGAGGCTGGCTCCAGAAGTGAGTCAGTCTCCATAAGTCCCCATGTTTCACAGCAGAAATAAACATGTTTACAGCCTGGTACAAAAAACAGTTTTGGTCTCTGTAGCTAATTTCCCCGTTCATGACAACTGTACTGAGGGTGAATTTATATACAACTCACCTGTTCACATTATATTAAGGCTTAAAGACAGGTATGTGCCATTACAGATGGCTTGTGAACTGCACAGATATCCAGAGATCCATGCTCTGGCGTACAGAATGGATTGTGATTTGAAGAATATGGATAACACTGAGCAGTTTCACCGTCGTTAACAAAGCAAACAAACTAGGCCGTGGCCTCCAGGTAACTTTAGTTTGACACCTCTGCTCTAACTGTTCGTTCCCCGTGAGCAGCTCACATCCACTTTATATCCACCTGTCACGGGAGGCTCTAGTTTCCAGGGCCAGGCTGGCACGGCGCTCTGTAGCACTGTGTACGGCTGATGTATGCTTTGGCACGAGTACACCGCTGCAGGCGCGCTCACTGAAAAGTATTGTAACAGAGAATTTATACATTTAGCTTTCAGCGGCAGATGCTGAGCCGCCTATAAATTTATTTTGTCACCAGAAATGTCGCTGATATATACTTTATGATTACGAGCGTGGTTAGGCCGCACTGCTGAACGCTTCATACGCTGATGACTTTAGCATAAAGAGAGACGCCGAAGCCGTTATGATAACTCTCCCTAACGGCGCTCTGTGCTCTGTTTAAAGTGTCGACTGTTGAGTTTTCATCGCCACAGTTTACTTTGTCATCTCAGAGGAGGCATCAGAACCGGTACTGGGAGAGGGGGTAGAAAGTAAAGTACAGTAAGTACATTTCCATGGGAAAGTTAAGCTGAGGAATTTTGGAAATATTCTAAATTGGCAGCTCCATGGGAAATTTATGGGAATTAACTGTAATTTGGGGATAATTTAAACAAACTGTACCATATCCGAACATCTCAAGTTTCAAATTCAAGTGTACCTGCATGAAATCTGTTTGTTTTAGTCAAGATGATGCTAAAATATATTTTCCCCAACTATATTTAAGTTCCTTGTTAAAGGGCCGACCTTCAATTTAGTAAATTTCTGGATTATTCCCATAAATTCCTGTTAATTCCCATAAACTTTGAAAATTCCCAGAATTCTGCAACCCTATTGGTGCATCCCTTATTGTTCTAAATTAATACTTAAATACTTTAGTTCAAGTTCAATGTGACATTTGATGCTTCTTTACAAAACCTTCATGTCGCCAGAGAAGGAAAAACAAACTCCAGAAAGATTTGATGTAATATTAGAATATTTCAGCTTTTTTCTTGGAGCCTGAGTTATAAACCTCGTTCTTTAAACACCATTCCCTTTTCATTATTTTGGTGTGGTTTGTTTATTGAGCCTGACAGAAGCTGTTAAATATTATATACTATATTATAATATAAGTGTGGCTCCCATTCCCTCTTTTATTGCCATTGATAAGTTTAAAGTGCCAGATGTGGCGGCGTTCCTCCGGCTGCTTAAAGCGCTCAGGGATTTTTTTTTTAAGATCGCTGATCGTCGGGTTTCCAGTTGACGACAAACCTCGAGTGCAAACATTTTCTTATGATTTTGAGATTCCCCTTTTTAAAAGCCTCGTTTATGATGTGAACCTTTCCTCTGTGAAAAAGGAGCGCACCTTTTATAGAGGTCAGTTCTCAAGCGAGGTTGGTTGTTGAACTAAAATAAAATGGTGACAGGGAGCCAAACAGTGTGAGGTAATGCTGCACCGTGCTGCGAGTTTTATGACTGACGTGTTAAAAACTTTCCTGGATGTGAAGTGTAATGTCTTTGTGATGGCCAGATGTCTAAGAATAGATTCAGCATCTAAATCACCAATAATGATGTATGTTGTCTTTTCAAACCTGTTTCTTTGCATGGTTTAGGCTACATTCAGATTCACATTCAGTGGTTTTTCCATTCAGCAAAAACGAGCAACCTGCAGGGAAGATGTAGAGCTGGATCTGACGTTTGAGTTCAGACGTCATGCTGTGGCCGCCGATCGGACACTCGGACTGGTCAAACCTCTTCAGTCAGCCTGAAACTGATGTTGCTTTCACACCAGGATACTCCGAGGGGCTCGGTTTGATCGGGGCGGGGAATGTCTGACAAATTTCACACCTTCATTTGGTTTGGTTCACTTTCACGCTACACTTTTGAAAGTGGACCAGCCGCCTGGACAATGTAATGCAGTCACAACAGCTGCTCGTTTTTTCGGTGATTGTTTTTGGGCGGTGTTGCCCAAAAACAATCACCGACTGACGGACAGAAATAACAAAACCCGGCTCATCGATTGGCTTTCTGATCTTTGGTTCGCTGGGTAGTCCGTTTGCTTACAAACTGGGCTCAGACCCACATTTTCAGGCGGACAGGATGAACTTTCACATCTACCCAAACGAACTGTGGTCTGTTTTAGAGTATCGACTCTTTAAACTCTGACACCTACCTGTTGTGTTCTGGCTCTTTGTTTATTTCATGAAGCAGCTTCTAAATGAAGGAGGTGTAAGGGAGAGATGGAGTGAGACATAGACAGTGGATGAGAAAGTTAATCAGAGGAATAAAAAGTTATTTCCTAAAAGTTTCACCGCTGCACAACCCTGCAGCTGACTCTGTCTCGGTGTACACTGCTCCTTCCTGCATTACAGTAACTAACGTCCATAAATCAAATCGTAACCATAGCTGTGGAAAGCAAAACAAACAACTGTTTGGCATCCGGTGATGTAATGAAACGTGATCCGCATTGTTTGGTGCTGAGGTTTGTTACTTTCGTTGAGCAAGAGTCCCCTGACAGGAAGAGTGTTTGTTGAATAAACGAAGATGTGAAACTCTACCAGTCGTCGTTGATCTCGTGTGTTGCCCTCTCTTATGAACATTCGACCCCGATCCTCCTCGCTCTGATGCAACACACGTGGAATCCAACATCTGATATCTCGAGCTGGTGATTGACAGAGAGCAGCGTGTTACAAATGTCGTCCATGTGACGGGAAGAGCGAGACAGGACTGGATGCAGAGACGTGGACTGAGCTGTAACAGAGTTATTTAAGATAAAGTTTGTTTAATGAGTTAGAAGTGTCCACACACTGCTGAGGGTTTAAAAGCTTTGTTTTTAGGTCACATCCCTGATAAGCACTTCCTGTGTAACATTATTACGAGCTCCTGTCACTCTCTGCCAGCCAGGAATTAACGGGAATTTATGGGAATAAACTAAGAATTTACAAAGTTGAAGTTTGGCTCTTTAACAGTGAACTTAAATATAGTTGGAAAATATATTTTATCATCATCTTGACTGAAACAACCAGATTTCCTGCAGGTCCACTTGAATATCTGCGCTTCCTCAGTCACATGCACACAGCACACTGCTTACTGCAGGGCTGCTGAGGCCACGCCCCTTACCTGCCAGGTGATCTCTGTACCTGGACCACACTTTAGAGCCCAGAGCACACAGAGACTGTTGAAGACACATTCGAGTCTGTGGACTACATAATATTAGGGCTGCGACTATTTCTCGAGTACCTCGAGTAACTCGATTACAACAAATGGCGATGATGCCTCGAAGCCTCGTCTAATTAAATTTAAAGCTCACATTTCACACGGATTGTTTTTAGTGTGACGCAACATGTTCACGTTACAGGCTGCAAAGCGGAAGAAGACAGAACGGCCAACGCTGGGACGCAGCAAAGCGAAAGTAATAAGAATAATAATTTTATTAATCAATAAAATATTAATCGATAGAATATGAATCGATTAATCGATAGAATATTCAACAGAATACTCGATTACTGCAGCCCTGCATTATAATGTTCAACAAAATAATTCAAACTTGATAAAGTTCTACTTACAAATAAATCTGTTGTTTGTTTTTTTAAATCTTTTATTTTGCACGTCTTCTCATGACAAAACTAAATGTTTAGATTTATGTTTGGATTTGATACTTTGTTTAAATTACCAAGAAAATTTACAGTTAATTCACATAAATTTCCGATTTTCAATATTTCCAAAATTCCAGAGCTTAACTTCCAATGGTTTACCAGGAAACTTTCCACTCTTTTTTTCCAACCCTATTAGCAACTAACAAACACTTCTTATATCATTTATTCATAAATCACCTTATAAATCCATTTCAGCTTGCAGAGTTCTACACTGGACCTTTTCAATATGCACATATTTTACAGTCTTTTATAGTATTTTACAGTATTTTACAGTGTTTTATAGTCTTTTACAGTATTTTACAGTATTTTACAGTGTTTTATAGTATTTTACAGTATTTTACAGTATTTTATAGTATTTTACAGTATTTTACAGTGTTTTATAGTATTTTATAGTATTTTACTGTGTTTTATAGTATTTTATAGTATTTTACAGTATTTTATAGTATTTTACCTATTTTACAGTATTTCATAGTGTTTTACAGTGTTTTATAGTATTTTACAGTATTTTACAGTGTTTTATAGTATTTTATAGTATTTTACAGTATTTTATCTATTTTACAGTATTTCATAGTGTTTTACAGTGTTTTATAGTATTTTACAGTATTTTACAGTATTTTATAGTATTTTACAGTGTTTTATAGTATTTTACAGTATTTTATAGTATTTTACAGTATTTTATAGTGTTTTACAGTATTTTACAGTGTTTTATAGTATTTTACAGTGTTTTATAGTATTTTACAGTGTTTTATAGTATTTTACAGTGTTTTACAGTATTTTACAGTGTTTTATAGTATTTTACAGTGTTTTATAGTATTTTACAGTATTTTATAGTATTTTATAGTGTTTTACAGTATTTTATAGTCGCCGTCTGCACGGTGCTTTGAAAACTGAACCTAGCTTTACTCCAGTGAACTTAAAGCTACATCAGAACGTCCGTCCTGTTGAACACGTGTTTCTGATGAAGGTAATGACTGTAACTGTTCTTGGCAGTGATCGAACACGCTGCAATGAGTCGATAGTTTTGGGTGTGCATTGTTTTTTTGAAGCATTTGATTTACTGATCCAGATTTTCTGAGTTAATGCCGTGTGTGTGAGAAACACACCACGCCTGTCACAGGAGGCTGAAATATGGAAAATATTGTTGGAGGAATCTTAAGCGGGTAATCTGTGTCTGCCTTTACTGTGCATCCAGTACTCCCCCTGCTGGCGATAAACCGTCCCTGCACCCCAGATAAAGATGTGTGTGTCCTGACACACCCTGAGAACAGCAAAGGGAGGGAAGCTTGTAAACCAGCGTGAACCCTGAGTTCACATCACAAAAATCCTCTTCATCAAACACGAGGACGGTGGACTTGAAAGACTGCCGTTCTCTCCTGCGTCACGGCTCGCTCGTTAAACGTGTGCATGCGGCCTAAAGTCCTCCTGATTTAACAATAACACACGCTCAAATCGCGGCTTTAGGAGAGGAAGCTGCAAGACTCCAAAACCAATAACTGCTGCACGCACCCACCCACCCACAACGCTCCCACGGGATCAGGCAGTAGTACGATGAGTTATTGATTGTATAAACAAGCGCTGGATTGATTTCATGGAAAGTATCGTTTTGTTTTTATAGAAGCACACGGTACGTTTTGGAGAGGGGTGGAGCGGACGTGCCGAAGCATGAAAGGTATCATTGGTTGATCTTACAGGCCAAAGTGTTGGTGGAGGTAATTAAGAGATCTTCTGAGGTCATGGCCGACGGTTTTGCAGTTTCCACGAGCGGCATCACCCGTAAAAACTTAATAAACCAAAGCTCGCTGCTGTTTGTCCGTAACCGTAACAATCAACTCGTTTCCTGGAGCCAGTCGATTGATCCTTATTACATCCAGTCAGCACCACATTGACCGTCCATTAAAACCAGTCACCTCTATTGATCACCCATTAAAGATGACCAGGCGGCCCCAGAGAGCCCCCCCTCTACAATTGATCCACGGTTATCTGAGCTGCATATGTCTGAAAGCTCGCTGCGCTCCATCTCCTCACCGCACCATCTGGTGTGGAGGACGTTGGGGGATATTGACCTTCTCGTGGGTCAACGTCAGCACTCCTCGGGCGGTACTTCAGACTTACTGAAACATGTTTCTCTTCATCTTCCAGCAGGAGCAGGAACAGCAGGAGCAGGAACATCAAGCTTCTTCTTCTTGATCTGATTGGTTCCTCTGAGTCGCAGTTTAAATGGAGCCTATTGATTTCTATGTTACCTAAGCTATCGCGTTTTGGCATCGATCTGCAGATGCAAAATTATGCAGGAACTCTTAGGAAGTACTGAAGAGAGATTAAAGGACAAAAACATGCATAATTTAACGTAGACGCAGTAAATATGGAGGTCTCTATAGGGCCGCCACTTTATGCATTTAACTCAGTAAACAAAAACAAAGACTCGTGTGGTTCGTATCGAGGAGCGCTGAAGCCGTTCTGGTGACCATTTGGAGTCATCTTAAGTCTGATGTGTCGTATGTTTTACTCATTATAGACAGGTAGACTCATCATCCTCGGTTTAGTTTGTCTTGATCTTGTTGATCAATCAGTAAAATGTGCTGCTTTTTTATCCTTTTTTTAATAAGTCCCTTATTAATTACAGACATATTGCACGTCCAGATTGGATGACTTGACATAAATCAAGCCCGGCCCCTCCGGGGGCGTCCCTGTGAATTTAGAGCTCCCCTAATAATAAATGTTTTTTTTTTTACAAAAGATGAAGCCAAACGACGGCGTGTTTTAAATCCTATTACACCAAATGAATCACCCTGTGGTGCCGGAGGCTTCAGTCATCTGGATGTCACACAGGAAACCACTCTAATATTCCAAGATTACTACAGATTATTACAGAGGTCGCACTTTGATTTTAAAGGTTCAGAGTGGAAAGATGAGCAGGGTTGCAAAATTCTGGGAATTTTCAAAGTTGGAAACTTTCCATGAGAATTAACAGGAATAAACTGAGAATTTACTAAATTGATGTTCGGGCCTTTTTAACAGGGAACTTTAATATAGTTGGTGAAAATATATTTCAGCGTCATCTTAACTAAAACAACCAGATTTCATGCAGATTTCCTCAGTCACATGCACATAGCACACTGCTTACTGCAGGGCTGCCGAGGCCACGCCCCCTACCTGCACAGGTGGTTTCTGATTTCAAAACAAAATGTTTAGATTTATGTTTTGAAATGATGCAGTTTGTTTGAACTAATCCCAGTTTACACTTAATTCCCATGAATCTCAATGATTCCCACGTGTTTCTCAGGTGTTTCCAATGATACTAAGTGCGGTTCAGTTCTGTTTATTGCAGCAGACAGTTTGACCTGAATGGAACAGAGCCATGATTAGTATCATTGCTCTTTCATGCTGTTAAAAAGGTCTGTTACACTAAATCACAAGAATTTTTAGGTTTCCATGATGGGACCATTGGTTTCAACCTTTCACCTCCTCTGGACTGAGAATAGAAATCTGTTTAAATGTTTGAGCCAAATCTCAAATAAACATTTCTTGGGCCGGTCGGTAGTGTAGTGGGTTAAGTCGCCACCCCGTGTGTGGAGGCTGTAGTCCTCGCTGCAGCTGGCCCCAGTTCGAATCTCGCATCAGACGGTCACTGCGTGTCACTCCCCCTCTCTCTGCTTCCTGTCTATCTTCAGTTGTCCTATCATTAAAGGCATAAAAAATAATCTAAATAAATAAACAAACATTTCTTTATATTTCTTCTCACCTTCAGTAATAAGCAACAATCTGAAGTCCTGAAATGAATCCCGACACCTTCATGGAGGTTCTAATGTTTGTTTTTTCCTTTGGATCGATGGTGTTGATTCAACTTAGGCTGTAGTCGACGGTGCTGTTAAACTACGAACATCATACCGAGAGGTTGTGATGACGCTGTCGTATCATCTGGGAGTTTGTATCTAATCACCTGGACGCGATGACCTGAACTCACTTAGACCACCTCTCTGCTCTCTGCTCGCCTCAGAGTTATTGCATCGTTCTTTAGTTCATTTGGTTCATTTAATCTGATTTAATTAGTCTTTTGTGTAATTACCATTCAGGAGGTTTTTCTAATATTACGCCCAACTCGTTTCTATCGAGGGTCGACTGAATAAACAACAGAACGTCTCTGTGTGACTAAACCGAGCCGCGTAACCTTCGTGAAGGAGGAAATATTTCACGGTTGTTGTTCATTTCATCCAGTCGTATGAAACAACCTTGCGACTGGACTAAACAGATTAAAGGGTCAGATCTCTGAATCACTCCAGTCCTCTCCACCGTCACTTCAGAGGGATGTTACTGCAGCTCTGCTCCCAACGAGGGTAAACCATTAACCCATGACGCCTCACGTTACGTCCACAGAGCTCCACCAAATCAAGCACATGCTGAATCAGCAGCTCGTCGCCTGCAGGGCGTCGCTGAGTGGCTCCTCGACCAGTGTGTCAGGCAGGATTAAAACATCAGGTGCGTCCGCCCACGTCAGCAGGTCCTCGTTATTCGAGGGTTTCGTTAACTCTTGAACCCACGGGAGGACGTGTCACGGCTCGTCGAGTTCGAATCAGCAGCGTCAGCGGTTGTGATTGCAACTCAAGCACACAGACGTTAGATAGCTGAACCGAGGAACCTGATCACACTCACACCTTCATCCATGATCATCGTCATACCTTCAGGGCACATAGATCAGAGCAGGAAAACAACACTTACTTCCTGCAGGACAGGTGGACCTGGACCGCTCGCTAAAGGTCATATGAAGACCCGGGCTCGTCCCATTTATCTCCAGCGTCCTTAGGTAAAAGTCCTCCTCACGCCCTGGCGTTTGGCACCTTGTTCGCCTTCCAGCGGTCCGCCGGAAAGTGAGACAGGGATGAGTCCCAGCAGAGAGCAGAGAGTGCAGAGTGATTCAGCTCGTCAATAGTGGGGGTGGTCCTTCACAGCCTAGACTGATGACTGTAACAAATGAGGACGGAGGTCTCGGGGTGAGGGTGTGGTTATACACATTACATGGGGAGAAAAGCCCTCGTCCGTCTTTCACGTTGCCTTTTTATTCACTACAATGACCCGAGGAAGACACGGGAGATGATAAAGACTGGGATGAAGTCAGGCAGTGTGGGTCAGGTCGGAGACATGTTGTGTTTGGTGCTGTCAGGCTCAGTGTTCATGCACGGTCACACCTGTGCACACCTGGATCAGCTGCTTTAATACAGAAGCAGACACAGACTGTGTTTCATCCTTTAAATCAGAGTATTAGTGTTAATATCGACCGACTGTTGCGTCTTTGCCACCCTGTGAAATCTTTACGCCACGCCGGCTTTGAAAAGTTTTATCTCTCTGATTAATTTAGATTATCTGCTCGCTGCACGCTGGATCCACCTGATAGAAACCTGAACACACCTGATGAAAAGCTTCCTCTTGACCCGACATCGTTTGGATTTATGAGACCGAGCCTCACAGCAACGGATCAGAACTGTCACTATATAATAAGTTAACAATTAGTGTTGATTAGTGTTGTCTTGAAATGTTCTTTAATGTTTGGAGCCCTTACCTTTTAGATTGTCCTTAAAATGGATTAACCCTGCATAACTTTAAGCCTTAATATAATGTGAACAGGTGAGTTGTATATAAATTCACCCTCAGTACAGTTGTCATGAACGGGGAAATTAGCTACAGAGACCAAAACTGTTTTTTGTACCAGGCTGTAAACATGTTTATTTCTGCTGTGAAACATGGGGACTTATGGAGACTGACTCACTGCTGGAGCCAGCCTCAAGTGGACGTTCTGATGATCTCTGACTCTGAGTAACGACACAGACGTTTTTCTGACTCTGAATCTTTCTGCAGCTGTTCTGTTGATCTCTGTGGCTTTTGTAGGATTCATTGAATCTTTGTGTCGCTCTGATCACGTCCCAAACACGGAGGTTGTTTTCCATTAGCGGTTAATAACGTAATACTCGTTGGCACGAAGGACAGCATGCTTGAATTTTTAATCTGCTCGGCCACATGAGCAGATTTCTCTGAAAGACTCAAACGTTGCCAGATTTGATCCTCGTCCACTTACTGAGACGTCGAGACATTGTCAAGAGGGACAGTCTCTAGCTCACTCTTTAAAGCTGAAGTGTGTTGAACAAGCGTCCATAGAGTGTTTGACCTCAGCCTGAGAGCAGGTAGCAACAGAGAGGCTAAATATAACCAGATGCTGCTTATCTGACGAAACCCGGACTCTCACACCTGACGAGCGACTCAAACACAGTCACGACGCACAAACGCCAAAACGTCTGTTTATCTCGCGCCGCATCCAGCTGCGACTTATAAATCCAGAACTGTAATGAGGAAATGTCTCTGCTCTTCATTTAAAGATCCGTCTGAGGCCGAGGAGGAGACGCGCGAGGAGCAGCCGACAGAGAAACCGAACGCAAAGACGAAACCGGCGAAGAGGAAGAAAGAAACGGAGAAAGCAGTGAAGGCGAAGAAGAAGAAAACGAGTCAACAGGTAACCAGAGAGGACGTGACTCAGATTAATAACACACGGGTGGGTAACGAACAACACTATGAATAGATGAGTTTAAAAAGAGCCGAGACACAGGTTCTTCAGAGTTCTGTTAAAATTTATTAAGTACAAATATTTTAAAAGAATAAAAGATGACGCCCTGAGTCCTGTCCCTCGAATGTGGCGGTGACTGGGACGCTCCTCATACGGCTGCCCCGTGTCCACCACCTGACCTTGTCCAACCTCGGCCGCCAGCCCCTCGCTCCGGTCCGCTGCCTCAGTCCGCTGCCTCAGTCCTCCGCTACCTGCTCCGGCTCGCACCTCACACACCTGATGCTCGTTAGCTCATTAAAGTCTGTGGGACGTTCAAGGACAGTTGGAAAACACCAATGCATGCAAAATCATTCCCCTGACCCTATCACGTGCGATGCACTAAACAAGAAAATGAAATACCTTTCAAATAATCAATGAATCCGACTCTTCAGAGACTCGGCTCATCTGTGAACAGAAAATTTGACATTTGGACTCGTGGTTGGACAAAACAAAGGCGTGTTGCCATGGCGCCGACACTCCTGTGTTACAGAGATCAGTGATTTTCCTTTTTTCTTTCAAACTTTGTGATGCAAAATAAAGTCACAGCTCTTTGTTTACACTCTGAACGCCGGTGTGAGGTCGAGGAGACGAGGATGCAGATCTGCATCTAAAGTTAACACAGGGAGGAGCTAACAGCATCAGAACCGGGTCGCTGCAGGAAGAACTCACTCTACTTTTCTGATTCACCTTGTGTATCACAAGCCGCTGTAACAAATAATGTGTTACCTGACGTGTGTGTGCTGCGTTCACAGACGGAGTGTGTGACTCCTCAGCAGAAAGAGGCTGAAGATGAAAAGTCGGCTAAACCCAAAAAGAAGAGGAAGGTGAGTTCTGGCGCCGCCTGCTGTCGTAAAGAGGAACAACATCAACCATCACTTTGTGATTCACATGACTGTGTTCTGTTCACCAGAAGAAGAAGACCATCACGGACGTCTTGTCCTCGTCGGAGCCCAAGCCCGGCTGCCCGGCGGACCTGCAGAACCTGCTCGCTCAGTACTTCTCAGACAAACGCTCTGTGATCGAGCAGGAGGAGCTCCGGCTGCCGGGTGAGTCCCGCAGAACTCTGATGTCGATATCTGTCGATGTGTCGATTGACCGAGCTCACCGTGTGCTTCCTGCAGAGTCCTGCTTCCTGTCCAGCAACGACCTGACGCACACGCTCTCCTCGTACCTCAAACAGGGTGAGTCCTGAGCTCGAGTCCGCTTCTCCGTTAATGTCTGAGCACACTCTGACTTCCTCTCCGTCATCCTGTCGCTCCTAGTTTGTCCAAAGTGGGCCAGGATCCAGAAGCAGCACACGGAGAAGAGTTCAGTGGTTCTGCTCATCGTCTGCAGCTCGGCTCTGCGGACCATCGAGCTCATCAAGTGAGTGACGCGCCGTCCGTTTCAAATCTGACGTCACGACCTCTGAGTATTATTATATATATTATATTCACCGAGCGTGTGCGTCGTCCACAGGCAGCTGACGACCTTCAAGGGCGGAGCCAAAGCTGTCAAACTGTTTGCCAAACACATCAAGGTACGACACGAGACGCTTCACGATGAAGACGCGATGCCCGGGCTTCTCAACACTTTTCTTTCCTCTGTGCAGATCGAGGAGCAGGTGAAGCAGCTGGAGAAAGGCGTCACCCACATCGGAGTCGGGACCCCGGGCCGGATCAACGCTCTTATTGAGAAAGGTACGCATGGAGCAGGAACTTCCTGTTTGACGTCGAAGCTTCATGATGTGAGAACTCTGTGTGTTTTTCTCTCCAGAGGGATTGAACCTGCGGGCGTTGAAGTACCTGGTTCTGGACTGGAACTGGAGGGACCAGAAGCTCCGGAGGATGGTGGACGTTCCTGAGGTGAGCTGCTGCCCCCTGCTGGAAGATAATCACAGCACGCAGCGTCACAAGATGACGACGTTTGTGTTATTGTCGGGTGTCTCACATCCACCTAAAGCTCTGCTGCTCCGAAATATGATGAGAACAAGGTGATAGGAAGAGAAGTGGATCAGGAGAAGTGTCTCTGGTTCTGAAACTGGTTCTGATCAGGGTCATGCTGTCATACTGACGAGGTTTCTTCATCACATGTCGTGTGTGTGTGTTTCAGGTCAAACTGGACTTCGTGAAGCTGCTGGAGAGCGGCGTCCTGACCGGCTGCAAACAGAACCAAGTCAAAGTCGGACTGTTCTGAGTGACGAGACGCCTCGACGTTTAAAGCGACCTCGTCCTGTCGCTCCTCTCTGAGCTTTCACTGTCTCCAGAGCCCGTGCTGAACGTGTGCTGTCGTCTGTTCGTGTGACGGATTTGAATAAACGGACTCCCAACCAAAGCCGCGTCCTTCTGTTTGTTTAGCGCGACCTCGGGAAGTCCCTCCTGCTGTCAGCGTGAGGTCACGAGTTTACTCGACCACTAGGAAGTCCTGTGTGTGTGTGTGTGTGTGTGTGTGTGTGTGTGTGTGTGTGTGTGTGTGTGTGTGTGTGTGTGTGTGTGTGTGTGTGTGTGTGTGTGTGTGTGTGTGTGTGTGTGTGTGTGTGTGTGTGCACAACAGTCACAGAGAAAAACAGAAAGAGGTAGTTAAGCAAAGGATTGTGGTTAATAAGTAACAGGCCACAGCGGGCTCCCCGCCCTGCAAGGCCTGCTGGGAAAATCTCTTGGCAAGCAGAAGTGTGTGTGTGTGTGTGTGTGTGTGTGTGTGTGTGTGTGTGTGTGTGTGTGTGTGTGTGTGTGTGTGTGTGTGTGTGTGTGTGTGTGTGTGTGTGTGTGTGTGTGTGTGTGTGTGTGGAGAGATATCGCTGAACTAAAGAACAGGAAGAGAAGACAGAGGCGTCCCCTCTGACACACGCTTCAACGTCCGTGTCCTGTCCCCGAACCGAAGCTCCCTCATGGGCAAAGCGAAGGTGAAGTCTGGGCCTTTGGCTCGGAGGCCGGACAACTCTGCCTTCAAGCAGCAGCGGCTGCCGGCCTGGTCTCCCATGCTGACGGCAAACACCGTGCTGCCGTTCTTCTACTTCATGGCTGCGATCTGCATGCTGCTCGGAGTGTGGCTGCTCCTCACGGTGCAGAGCACGCAGGAAATGAAGGTGAGTGTGTCACTGAGATACACACTTCCTCATGTCGCCGTTTCTTTTCTGTCTTTGTTTTTTTAACATATGGAAAGTGTGTGTGTGTGTGTGTGTGTGTGTGTGTGTGTGTGTGAGAGGCAGAGAGGGGAAGAGACCTAATGCCCTGGTGTGCAATAAAAACAGGGAGTGACAAAGAGAGGAAAGATCCAAGGTTACGTTTCAAGTTCAAGTAAACAGAAACGACTTTATCTCCTTTTTACTATCAAACCTTTTTTAAGCAGGAAAGAAAAAAAAACTCATTTTCACTGACTGAGAACAGGTCAAATTAAAACAGATACAACACACACGGACAATATTACAACACATGACAGTCTAAAAAATATAATAAAACTGTAATATAAGCCATGAAATCAACAACATCAGCTGAAACAAGGACGCCCCGAGTTAAAAGCATTCAGAGATCTTTACAAACAGTCCCTCGTTCAGTACGAACACTCGGTGCAGATGATATCGTCCGTCACGCTTTCCAGAAATAAAAGAAGATATGATGGAAGCGTTACAGTCAGTGATGATGAACCTGAGGGAAGCACGGTGAGCTGTGTCCATCATATGCAACGCCTGAGCAGGGGCACGCGTCTATAAGAGATCCCCATTGTCCAATACACGTAAAAATGTTGCAGCAACGAGTCACAAGAAATAGAAACTTAACTTAAACTGTGCAAGTGGCTTAAAGAGTCAGAGAAGCATCGATTAGGACGCCTACAGTCGATATTTATAGGATCAGTCTTCCACTGAAAGAATATGCTCTGCTTTGCTCATGTAGAGTTTTCTGCACAACACTGTATCATCAGCATAGAACCGAAGATTCGACCCAAATTCCCAGATGTTCTTTCCTGTTCAATGAAATCTGTGTCCTGTCGTCTCAGCTGGATTACACCGAGGCCGGCTCGTGTAATCTGTGTTACCAAAAGCGTCAAAATGCGAGCAACGCAGCACAAAGCTGCACCTGCAAGGTGATGTTCAGCATCCAGAAAGCATTCAAGGTGAGTCTGAGCTGCATGTTCAGGTTTTCTTTACTCACTGCTCCAAAAAAAAAGACTTTCTGTTCACTGACGTTTTTGTGTCTGTTCCAGGGAGACGTCTTTTTCTACTACGGACTCAAAAACTTCCATCAGAACCTGCGCAGGTACATGGACTCCAGAGACGACGGACAGATGGTCGGCAGGAAGAGAAACTTAAAGGTAGCTCCGCTGTATTTTGATTTAATATACCACAACAATAATTAAATTATTGTCACCAGATGGCTTTTTGAACAAGCATCAGATCCCGTACTTAAGTTAAAGTAGCGATACAGCAATGTAAAAATACTTTTCATTAAGTCCTGCAAGAACTTCAGTAAGAAAATGTAAATAACACCAACGTGTACTTAAAATTTCAAAGTAAAAGCAGTCACAGTGTTAAAATATTATATATTCAACAAATAAACTGTAATATATCGTAATAAATTTTATAGTTTGAATGAAGTCTGTAGTTGAAAGTGTGGAGTAGTTAAAGTTCCATTAGTTTTAATGGAAAAACATGGAAAAAGTTCAATATTTAAAAAAGTATGAATTAGTAAAATACATGGTTTAATGTGCTGAATGAGCTGAACGTTGTTACGTCTGAATGGTTCCTGAAGCACAGAGTGTGTAGACGTAGTGGAAGTTAAAGGGTGTTGAAGGTTTATGCCATTCATTTTAATGGGGAATTTAAACATAGGAAGAGTTGAATACTTTATTATTTTAGTATGAAAGGTATAAATTAGTCTAATACACTTTATAATGTGCTGAACGAGCTGAACTCTGTGACGTCTGAATGGTTTCTGTAGGACAAAGTCTGTCGGAGGTGGAAGAATAATAAAAAACGAAGATAACTGTGTAAACGGCATTTTGACTTCTGGAGCCAGCCTCTAGTGGACGTTAGAGGAACTGCAGTTTATTGAGGTTTCCGCTTGAACCTGCAGAGTGAGCCGTCTTGTAAATGTTTGAACGTTGTCGCCCGACCACAGAACCCGAGCTCGTACTGCCAGCCTTTCGATAAAGACCAAACCGGAGTCCCCATCGCTCCCTGCGGCGCCGTGGCCAACAGCATCTTCAACGGTAAGCACCGCCCATCATCAGTCATCGGGTCTCCAGCCTCCATCTTCCTTCCTCTCGTCTGAGCTCACATCTGTTCTTCCAGACTCCTTCACTCTGTCCTATCATCAGCCCGGCAGTTCTCCGGTTCGGATCCCTCTGTTACGGAGGGGCATCACCTGGTATACAGACGAAAACGTCAAGTTCCGCAACCCGAAGACGGAAAACCTGACGCTGGCCGAGGTGTTCAAAGGTGAACTCGATCGAACACAGTCAGGGTTTCGGTTTTAAGTCCGTACTCACGTCTTGGTTTGTCCGACAGACACGGCGCCGCCTCTGTACTGGCAGAAGCCCGTGTATGAACTCGACCCAGACGACCCGACCAACAACGGCTTCATCAACGAAGACCTGATCATCTGGATGAGAGAGGCCGCCTTCCCCAACTTCAAGAAGCTCTACGGGGTCTTGAACCGAGCAGACGAGGTCTTCGCTAAAGGCCTGCCCGCGGGGAATTACACCATCGACATAAACTACAGTATCCTTTCACTGCGTCCTCCCATTGTCTCATCTTAAACACAAACACACAGAGACTATTTTAAGACTCTTTGTGATCGCCCTATTTTTAACAACCTTGACTCGTCCGCCTCTCCAGACTTCCCCGTGCAGTACTTCCGAGGCAGAAAGGAAGTGGTGCTGACCACGCTGACCTGGTTTGGAGGTCAGAACCACTTCCTGCCCGTCGCTTACTTGGTGACCAGCAGCCTGATCCTGCTGCTGGCCGTCGTCCTCACGGTGATCTGGTGGAAGTTCGGGAAGGCCGGGAAGAACATGCAGGAATGACGCTCGGCAGCTGGGAAGTAAAAGTTTGATGAAGGTGTTGGGAAACCGAGAGTTAAGTCTGACATCGGATCGATGACCCACACGTGTCGGAGCTTTTATTGTGACGATGATGCCGTTAGCAAACTGACTGGATTTAAAACACACCATTCTGTTCATGCACTGTTGATATTTATTAACGAATCTTAAATATACTTTTAATTAAAAGTTCTAAATCATTTCTAAAATCTTCCTTCTTTACGTCTGCGTCGTTTCTCTGACGACAGAAGAACAAGCCCTGCTGATGCTAATTCGTAAGATTGAATAAATTGTGTAATTTAATGGACACGGTTTTTAATTAAGGTTAACGAGGATTGTTCCAGGGTCAGTGTTCTTTTATGGAGCCACAGAAGCGAGTCAAGACCAGGACCGGACCATTTATAGCACACTTAGATTCTCCAGATCTCTTTAGGGCGAAGCCGCGCAGACTCCTCAGTCTTTCTTTTGGACGTTGTCTTGCAGATGAAATCTTTGACACTTAGGAAGTCAGATTTTATCACATTAGGTTTGTCTGACGTCTCCTCACAGACACAATCACTTTCTAAGAGTGTGTGAAGGACGGCAGCGACCGCTGACACGGTAACAAACATGAAAAATTACAAATTATTAGTTTCACATGTGCACGTTTAGTGATTCGGGGGTTTCTGCAGGATTTTGTGAGACTGTGGTGTATCTCAGACTATCTAAGGGGAGTCCAGAGGCTCCACCAAAGAAAATGTGCATCTTAAAGTCAAATGCATCAGGCCGTGGGTCATTTTCTGAGTTGCCTTTGCAAACTGTTGTTCGACTCTTGTCATGGTACGTCTCTTTGGTGCATCACCTGTACCTCAACACACAGTACCAAAAAAATCATCTGTCTGACTTCATGGCTCTCTGAAGAACTTTGTCATGACCTGGCAAAAACATCCCGCAGATTTCCTTTCATACATTTTTAAATACAAGTTAATTATTTGGTGATTAATGGGAAACACTGGTGATATGTGCACAGTCATGGTCTGGAAAAACTGGTCCTGAGATCTGTCTCGAGGACTGCAGCACCGTGAGCAGGTATCTTAGTTTTGCATGTTTACGTTTAAATACTAATTTGCAGTCTTAAACTCAGGGATGTGATTATTAAGAAGATGTTTTATGAAAATATACCGGTGTGTCGGCTGCAGGTGACGTGTAGCAACAAAGTAAATCATCTGTACTGTCGGTTATATTTGAAGATTGTAATAAAAAGATTTTCTTTTAAAGTTTTTTATTTCTCTTTATGTACAATCAGTGAGAGCCACATCGACATGAATCCCGAACTCTGGACGTGCACGGCCTCGGTCGGTGGCACAGCTGTTCGGATAACAACAACACCTCCACCCTCCTCCTGTTCTCTCTCTCTCTCCGTCTGCACTCCTGCCTCGGAGCGTTTGGTCAGATTAGTACCACAGGAGAGGAATGCAGTCTAGTGGTGCTACAGACAATGACTTAACACATCCTACTGCAACTAGAAGCCAAAACACAAACACACACACTCAGCACACACATTCAGACGATACAAGGAAGTCACACTTGAATGTAATAGGACAGCTCAAACACCCATTTCAACACGAGACAATCACCGCGATGCACAGATAAAAAAATTTAAAACACACACAGGAAACTCTGTAACAGATTCACCCGTCCGCCTCTGTTCTCTGTACCTGTAGGACTTCTCCGTTAAGACTGCTTCATGTTTATTTGGCTTGAACTCGGTTGCAAAAGTCGGTCAAATTAACAGAAAAAACATTTGGTCTGAGAGAGAAAAAACAACTTTGGATCGTCCACGACAGTGCAACCGCGAATCTTTGATCGGTAATCAGCGAGCGGGCAAAAAAAAAAAAAAAGTTTCTCCTCATCAGCAGGATGTGAAATAAAAATAAATATCAGTAAATCATCTGAGAGTTTTTGCGGTAATGGAATTACTAGAGCTATACACAATTTTCAAGTCACGAAGTAAGACGAGAACGTACCGAGTTTCTCGAGAACGAAGGAGTTCTTTGACCTTGGATGTCGGACGTCGAGGGGGGGGGGCACCTAAAGCGACGCGCTGATTAATTCAGTGAGAACCGTCGGACCTGGTTCAGTTTGTAACAGAATAATAATGAAATCACAGTTTCACAGAATGCAAGAACTACTAAGGATCACAGGACAGGGACAAAGTCTTTATCAGATAGTAGTCAGCTTCCTCCTTTTCATCCTCCATCCGTCCGTCCCTCCGTCGAGCTCCGCCTCTTCACGCCTGGCACATTCATCGTTGTGGTTTCAGTGATAGGACTGTAAAAAAAAAAAAAAAAAAAATGGCACCACACAAGCAGATTGTGGCCATGCAGAAACATTTAGGCAATACAGACATCTCCAGATGAACCTAAAGCTAAAAGGTAGTGTTCATTCAAGACCGCCTCTGTGAACAACCCTCGTTATCTTTGTCCGTTGGGTCGTACGATTGAGGCCATGTGCATCCAGACTCTTCAGCTCTGTCCCGTCGGCTTCTGAGTGCTACTCTGAGGTACCTGATAGGTCAGATCCTCGGTGGGTGTGACCTGTCCGGTGGCGTTCTTGGGCGTGTCGTAAGCGGACCTCCCCGAGTGGCTGCTGTCTGTCCGTGTGAGCAGGGAGGTCGGCCCGGCGCCCATGAAGCTGCACACCGCCGAGGGCTGGTTCAGAGCGGAGCCCCCCGACGGGTGGCAGCCCATGTCCACCACGATCGGCGTGGCGTATTCGGATCCCGAAGCTGGCAGCGGTTCCGCGTAGGCGTGGTACACGTCCGGCGAGATGGGAGCGTCGTACAGGTCCGGGTCCGAGTATCCCGGGTCGGGCCCCTCGTCCGGTTTGAAGGTCGACCTGGCGCCGAGTGTCGTGACGCCGCTCACCAGAGGCTGAGCGTATTCTGAGGAGAGAGAGAGACGGCTTTGAACACAGCGGACCATCAGACCAGCCGACCGGGTCACCTGAGCGGCACTCACCTGCAGGTTCAGCGTGCAGTCTGGGCACAGCGCCTCGGCCCGTGAGCCGACCCACCTCGCTGCTGCTGTACCGGACCGAATCCTCCGTCTCCACCATCTTGGAGGGCAGCAGCTGCTTCATGCTCTTCCACCAGTCTGCAGGAAAACACGGCGAGAGTCAGACTTACAAGCGAGTGCTCGTGAAATCCGAGTTCTGCAGAGAGGTTACAAACCTGTGCGGTCCCAGTGAGGGAGATCGTACGTCCCCTCGGAGCTCTTCTTCCTGTCACGGGACACAAAGACGAGATGTCAGAGGAGCAGATACTCAAGTGGACCTGCAGGAAATCTGGATGTTTTAGTCAAGATGATGCTAAAATATATTTTCACCAACTGTATTTAAGTTCCCTGTTAAAGGGGCCGACCTTTATTCCCGTTTATTCCCATGGAAAGTTTACAACTGTGAAAATTCACAGACTTTTGCAACCCTCATTTAACCGCAATTCCCAGAATTCCCTAGTGCTGTAGTACTTCATATACCTTTAGTACTTTCCAAGAACACCTTGTCTCGGTACAAAGAGGACAACACCAGTGATATCCACAGTCGTGTCTCTTTGTCCAACAGTTTCATAACTGAAATTATTTTTATGTTTTTAATAGTCTGTAGTTTCAGAGCAAACAGCTGCGTGTTAAGAGAGGTCAGGTCGACGTTTGACCACAAAGTTCAAATCAGATCAATCTCAGTGTTTCATGAAGCAGGTTATTAAAAATAAAATAAAAAGAAATTCAACTGTAAAATGTCTCAAAGACTCTGGAGAATACTCACCTGTTCCTCCAGTGCAAAGCACAGACCACGATCAGGATGAGAGCAGTCAGAGCCATCACCAAGACCGGCACCAGAACCGTCGCCAGCGCCACATCTGAGAGCCAAAAGCACGACAGTAAACACGGGATGACGGACAGACAGTGGGAATGTCAGAGATTTAAAAACGTGACGCACCTTTGCCGGTGTGCGGAGGCATCGTGGTGTTCCGGACATTCTGGGTGTGTGTGGTTTGGCTGAGCCGAGGTGGACGCTTGGTTCCCACGGGAGGTGGAGCACGACCGGACGGGGGGAACGTCCTCAGGGTCACCTTCACTGTGAACGTCACATTTTAGATGAAATGAGTCACGATTCTTCTACTGAACATTCGTTCGTCTTATTCGACCGCCTACCTTGGCAGCCGAGCAGCTCCAGCTTGAGCGCGATCCTCTGGTGCCATTGGGTCGGGTTTATCTTCACAAAGCGGGCCTCGATGGGAGGGATGAAGTTGTTCCTCACCTCCTGCAGGTAGTTGATGTTGCCTTGGAAAACCTGGAAGTAAAAAAAAAAAAAAGCGAGAACGAGGCTCAGCTCGGGCCTGGGAGTCGTTGTTTAGAGGTCCGGCGGAGCGGTTCTTGTTCCCGTGAAGCTGTTAGCTGATTGTTTTCCGGCTTGGCGAGCGAATATCGACTTCCCTCCTCACAATAAAGAGCCTGCGAGAATCCCGGCGGCTCGCAGGCGGCAGCTCCGACCGCTGGATCCATATCCATTCATTATTAATGCCCGAGTGTCCTGACTCGTCCACCACAGCACTTAACTCAACCCACTGCCCGTGCTCAGTTCCTGCCATAAACATCTCAGTCAATACCGGTTGCTATGGAAACAGCCGTCCCTGCTGTCTTCTAAAGTGACATTTTTGTCCATTTGCACTAATTTGAACAAACAGGGAAGCCGGTGATGCAACCGATGGGATTCATTGATCGGTGCTCGTGTTACCTTGTCTTGTGTCGAGTTCGATTCCCTGTAGACGTACCACTGCTGCCCGTCGTTGCTGTGCAGGACCCGGTACGCTGAGACGTAGTACTGGTATTCTCTGAGGGTGGAGCCCGTGGTGGTGATACCTGACGGCAGAAGAAGACGCACAGTTAGGTCTGAAGTCAATGCAGAGGTGTCAAAAACTGCAGTTCATCTAACGTCCACTTGAGGCTGGCTCCAGAACTGAGTCCAATATGAAAATACAGGTGTGCGGTTGGCCCCAACCGGAGGAGGCGGGGTCAACATCGACACGCGTCCGTGAGTCGTGCCGGGCCAGGATCGGTCGCCATTTAGAGGGCCCACTACCTCTGAGGTTTTTCTTTCTCGTTGGGTTTAACCTGCTCGTTGTAGAGTTCTGTTTGTTATATTTGGTTGTTCTTTCAAACAGCATCGCTCGCCCTTTGTTCCCGTTTGTTAAAACAAGTTGAACTGTTCATTTAATAAATACCTTTGTTTGATAACCATAACATCTGGTTTTATGCTACTTCCTCATACCCTGAAATCTGATCGTAACACCATGTTCAAAACTCCACAGCAGATCGACTGACCTTACCGTAACGCTAACGTGGCTGGACGTGAGGGAGCATTAATCTCGAGAGTCTTACAGTTCAATTAAAGAGAGTGCTCTTAGTGTATCGTGTGTGTGTGTGTGTGTGTGTGTGTGTGTGTGTGTGTGTGTGTGTGTGTGTGTGTGTGTGTGTGTGTGTGTGTGTGTGTGTGTGTGTGTGTGTGTGTGTGTGTGTGTGTGTGTGTGTTCACCTGTGATTCTCTTCTCCCGCTTCAGATCGACCTGCAGCCACTGCTGCTGGTCGCTCTGCGAAGGCGCCCAGGGCAGCCCGGCCTTTTTGAGGCGCGCCCCCGACGGCGCCCACACGCTGGGCTGACCGACGTTGTTGTTCCACTCCCACACGGACGACGCGGAGAGCTGAGTGGCCGCCACGCCGCCAGACTCTAACCCGAGCGTCCCGTAGCAGCCTGCAAGCACGGAGAGATCATCATTAATACTAAAAGTTTAACGAGGGCTTCATGTGCGTGTGTGTAGAAGTTTCTTCAGCTGTGTAAAGAGACAATAACTCACCGTTAGTCTTGAAGGTGAAGAGGCTGTTCGACAAAGTTCCTCTGAGGAGGGAAGTAAACAGAATAAATGAGTTCACCTGACAGACGGTAACAGAGTCATCTACCTGAGAGCAAACTGTTGGTGAGCCGTCCTACCCAGTGGAAGTGACATTGTTAGCCAGTGTGGCCTCATAGTGAGGAATGCCTTTGCTGCTCACCACGCTGATCCTCCCTCCCACAGCGTTGGACACCACGCCGGCATGGACGGCTGCCACGCACAGAGGAGACGACTGCAGGACCAGAGGAGACACAGACAGACAGACAGACAGACAGACAGACAGACAGACAGACAGACAGACAGACAGACAGACAGACAGGTGAGTCTAATGGACAACAGACAGCTCTGTTTTCTCCGCCTCAACTCTCTGTGATTTACAGACTTTCCTGATGGACAGTGAAGCAAACTGCTGACAGCTGGAGCTGCTGTTAGCTCAGTTTGTTAGCCGGGCTGCCTGGCCTGTGATGTCAGAGCACCAGGGGCAACCGGAGCTGCTTCTATGGACATAATGGCAGAGGAAGGGAGAGTGAAGAGGACGCCGACGAAAACATTTTATGGAGGAAATGTTTTCTGGTTTTCCCTCTGATGTCCTCCGGCTGCTCCGCCTCAACTCTCTGTGATTTACAGAGTTTATGATGGACAGTGAAGTAAACTGCTGACAGCTGTAGCTGCTGTTAGCTCATGCTAGCTCAGTCTGTTAGCTGCTGTTAGCTTATGTTAGCTCAGTCTGTTAGCTGCTGTTAGCTCATGTTAGCTCAGTTTGTTAGCTGCTATTAGCTCATGTTAGCTCAGTTTGTTAGCTCGTGTTAGCTCAGTCTGACAAACTGAGTGTTTGTACCAACAGGTGTTATAGACTACCAGGAAGAAGAAGAGGAGGTAACAAGGCTCAGCAGCTTCTATGGACATAATGGCAGAGGAGAAGAGAGTGAAGAGGACGCTAACGGAGGAAGCTAAGAAGAGAAAAGGAGAGAGTGAGCGAGCAAGAAGCCGCCGGACAAGAGTAAATGTGGGACTGACTTTTAGTGGTTGGTGAAATAAAAGGCTGAAAGACAGACCCCGAGCTGGGCTGACTGCTGCTGGACTAGTCAGTGATATCAGCTGCTGCTGGGTCTGGTTCTGGTTCTGGGCTGACTGCTGCTGGACCAGTCACTGATATCAGCTGCTGCTGGGTCTGGCTGATGTTTGGAAAATGAGAATGACTCGTGCTGGTGTTGCCTGTTTCAGTTTGTTGCTCGTTTTCCTGCTTTGTTGCTGCTGGTTGACGTTTCACTGAATGATCAACTCTTAGTCTGGTGCTTCTACGTTGATTAAAAGTGACAGAAACACTGACCCGGTTTGAAAAACCTGTTCCCCACTGCCTGTATATCAGCATCAGTCAGGCTGGTTTCTTCCGTACGACCTTTTTAGGTTAAAATATTTGGCACGGGGAAGTTTCAGAGTTCCTGTGCTGCAAAAGAGCCAGCAGGTAGTGATGCATGATTAAACTGTACCGCTGCCGTCATACAGTTTGGTACTGTTTTGCAGGAACACTGTGATCCCAGAGCGAGCTCTTAACCTTCAGACTGTGGCAGATAAAAGCCTGATGAGTCAGCGTGATGTCGTCTCTCTACAGAGAGGATGCCGAGAGAGCCTCTGACGGCGATGATTCACCGCTTGGCGGCATTCCTGTTGAAACCTGCTGCTGCCACATCACTGAGAAATGGTGAAAGAAAAACGCCGGATTACTCTCCGGTCACAAGCGCTCCTCCCTGTGAACAGCTGCTGGAGGAGTGAGGTGGAATTTTATTACTGGAAAAGACCCACAGTGGAATTCACAGCTGACAAGATTGTGGGAACAACTCTGGTGACCCAGAGACTGACATGCACATATATGTATCCACACACACACACACACACACACAGGCAATCAACACTCGCCGTGTGACTCTTAAACTCACACACCACTTCCCTAAAGAGCGCCATACCAAACCGCTAACACAAACACAAAGCAGAGCTCCAAACCGCCGCACCCTGCCTCCAACAGAGGAAACCACACTGTAACACACACACACACACACACACACACACACACACACACCCCCCTCCGCTCGGCACCCTCCTGCAGCTGGACTGGATTAAAGGGGGTTATTATTTTGGGCCAAACTATTATCTCACCTCCCTTTCACCCGCTGACCCTGCCCCTCCTCTGTTCCTGTGGGGGCACCTCACTCCCTGAGGCGCACACACACCCCGACTGACGCTCCTCCCTGTCCCATCTAAGCCAGCAGCAACACCCCTCCCTCCCTCCTCACTCCCTTCCTTCCATCCTTCCCTTCAACAAACTCCCGAGCTCCGAGCATGAGGTCATCAGCCAGAGACTCTGCGCCCCATGACCTCACGGCACCCCACCACCACCACCACCACCCCCGCTGAGTGTGAGGTCATCAGTCCAGAATTTGCATAACACACCACCACAGAGCGAGGAGAGAGGGGGGGGGGCAGCTGTTTGCACAAGGAAGAGGAAAGAGGATCTCGCTGCGTCAAACGGAAAGATGTGCAGCGCGGTGACGGGGTGGCGCCGCGAAAACATGAGTAAGCAAACGCCGATGGCTCTCGTGGTTCTTGTGAGCAGACTGCAGGAGACCGCCGGGCGCCGTGACTCACCTGGAACTGTGACCACAAGCAGAAAATGCACCGTGTGTGTGTGTGTGTGTGTGTGTGTGTGTGTGTGTGTGTGTGTGTGTGTGTGTGTGTGTGTGTGTGTGTGTGTGTGTGTGTGTGTGTGTGCTCTCACCTCTCTGTATCCATTCGGTATAGTACCAGAGATCTCCTCGGTAGACGTCAAACAGCCTGCCGGACAGTATTTACTGTGAAGACACACACACGATGAATATCAGACGGCTTGATCGCTGCACAAACATCCACACAAAGCAAACACTGTTTACCTGAACTCTGCCTCGGGGAAATCTGTTCCTTTGTCCAGGCAGGTGATTAGATCTGCAAAAAGGAAAGCACACACTGTCAGAACTGGTTTCTCTGCACGCTCCTGCTAAGCCGTCACCCTCCCTTTATTCCTCTTTCCGTTTCTGCCTCCAGCCAGAAGACAACCACCAACCCTTCCCAGGAAATTCGTCTATTATCTGGTGTCCTGACTATTTAAAGTGACGAAGAGCAGACGCAGAGACTGTGCTGCTTATTTTCATTATCCCACGATCGATCTGGTGAAACCGCTTTGGTAAATCGCTACACTAGAAAATGTCAAAAACTACCCGGCAACAAATACAACATCATGACAAACAGCCAGCGACAGAATAAAGAACGGACAGAGCAGCCAGCAAAGATCATCCGGAGACCTGAGGCGGCTGAACAATTGTTCAACCAGGCCATCTGTAACAGCACCTACGCTGTCAATCAAAGCGTCCACGCTCTTAATCCTGCAGAACTTTAATCCTTAATATAATGTGAACAGGTGAGCAGCGAGGGTGTACTGCACAAAATCTGGTTTATGTCAGATCTGATGAAGAATGAGCCAAGAAGTCTCTTCTGACATGAGAACCGATGTGTATGTCGCAGTCCATGAGACACTTGAAGCGTCTACAGTCGGTGCGTGTTCTCTTGTTGGTTTTAGAAGTCTGTTTTTTGTCATGTGGAACTTCAGATTAAGAGTAATTGGAGCCACAAGAAGAGAAGGGTGTGTGTGTGTGTGTGTGTGTGTGTGTGTGTGTGTGTCAGGCTCAGCGGTCATGTCGGTGACTGAATCACAGTTGAAGGCAATCAAGGTCAGCGACGCAGCCGACTGGTTTAACCCCCCTCGGAGAAGTGATGCGTGTTTGTCTCGTCATGTAACCAATCACCAGGCAGATGAGCGTGGGAGGAAGAGTTTGCACAGCTAAGTAAATCAGTCACCGTGGCGACTTGTGGTGGTGATTGTTTGTCCGTTTGACTCACTGGTCGGTTTACCAGATAAATGAACCTTTTTTTTGGATCATGTGGACACGACCCCCACTGTGGTTTGAAGAATTCCCAGCAGTCAGACAGACGTGTCACACAGACACATTTCACATGAGTCCAGCTGAAATTTAAAAAGCTGAATATTATTTGCATTTTGAACTATTGGTTCATTTTTAATATGTCAGCCTTGGCTCTTGAAGATCGTGTGGGCAGTTCTATAGACCAAACAATGAATCGGATTCACCTGCAGGTTTCTGAAGAGCGGTTTGGTTTCTCTGGCTCACGGTTAATCTAAAAATCTGTAACCTGCCAATCAAAGCGTCCAGTTGGATGGAAGATGGCGTCATTCAGCCGCCTCAGGTCTGTCTTTGAAACATGCTCTGTCCATTCTTTGATTCATTGATTCAGACCTGAACTGTGATGAAAGTGACGTAAAACGAAAAACGGCTTATTGATGCATTTAAATCAGTGATAAATCACATTATGGAAACGTTAGCAGCTTCTCGCAGACAGGAAGTCTTAATAATAAAAGCACAAAATATTATTACTTTCCATCTTCCTCGATTACTCTCACTTCCTCGTGCGCCTTGTTCCTGTTCTTTTCAAACGTGGTCACTGAAAACGTGAGAAAGTCGTCCGTGTCTGTCTCTGCTGCCTTTTACCGGCCACAGTTCACATTCTGCACAGACGTGCAGGGCTGTAAAACTGCAGACTCACTGACTCACACATCTGCTGCTGCCATGCGTCTGTATTCAGCGCCGTCTGTTCTCACATTAAAATAATAGAAACAATAATCTGAGACGATGACCGAGCTTGACGTCCACCTCACGCTGCAGCTGGAATTCCAGATATGCGGCTGATCAGAGTATAGCAGCTCACAGCAGAGCAGCTCCTTATCTCTCTTCTGTGTTTAACTGCACGCTCATGGCGAGCGAACGCCGTGGCGTAAACGCCGCGTGGTGCGCTCCTCTCGTTTGGCCTCGAGCATCGTTACTGAGCGGAGCTGCAGACAGTTTCCTTCGTTCAGCTCAAGTCATCTTCAGCTGCTTACAGAATAACAGGATAATGTATCATCGTCTTTGATACGGTAATGTAGACTTTGGCCTGACATGCAAGCATGGGGACAACACAACAAAACAACAATCAGGAAATCACTTTTTATTTCTCTGATTAGACGACTTTATCGAGGGCTGGTGCTCGCTCGCTCTCATTCACTGTATACGTCTCTCAACCAACCGTCGGATGTTTGTGTCACAAACTGAGTCGGACTCAGATCTAGAAGCAGCTTCATGAAACAAAGTCAGAACACGACGGGTAGAGCATCAGAGTTTAGATCAGAGACGTTTCAGGCTGTTTTATCAAGTTTTAATTATTTTACTGAACAATATTATGTAGTCTACAGACTCAAATGTGTCTCCAACAGCCTGTGTGTGCTCTGGGCTCTAAAGTGTGGTCCAGGTACAGAAATCACCTGTGCAGGTAGGGGGCGTGGCCTCAGCAGCCCTGCAGTAAGCAGTGTGCTATGTGCATGTGACTGAGGAAGAGCAGATATTCAAGTGGACCTGCAGGAAATCTGGTTGTTTTAGTCAAGATGATGCTAAAATATATTTTCCACCAACTATATTTAAGATCCCTGTTAAAGGCCGGACCTTTAATGTTATAAATTCCTGGTTTATTCCCATAAATTCCCATGGAAAGTTGAGAATTTCGCAACCCTAATTTTAGGCTGCTCTGTAGTCACGTTCATGCAGGTGATGCACATGCATCCACGATTAATTATGAGCTAACATGTGATAAAAGTGCCAACCTTCAATGTTGTGAATTCACAGTGTATTCCTGTTAATTCCCATTGATTCCTGTTAATTCCCAATTCCCAGAATTTTGCAACACTACACAAGTCGCTGCAACATCCCTTGTGGCAAAGAAATAGAAAAGGCTGCAGAACTCTGCTTAATTACCTCACGCTCACTACATTCATGTTACTAAGTAAGCACACGCCGCAGAGACGAGTGTCAGTGTCAAACCATTTTAATCTCTTTAATTTTCATAATTTCATGATTCAACTTGGAGGAGAAAATACAAACACCCGAGAACAGGATGAAACACGGCTTCAGGAATTTAGAAAAAACCTCCTGAGCGTCTGTGACTGAAGACAAACGCTTCACCTGGCATATGAGTTCTTCCTGTACAATCTAATTAGTTCAGAACAGTTAAAACTGGAGCGGTCCAGAATAAAACAGCTGTCATGAGACTCACATTAGACTTTGATATGTACACACACACACACACACACACACACACACACACACACACACACACACACACACACACACACACACACACACACACACACACAGTATCCAAAGCAACTTTTCCGCCAAGGGCCAAAACAGAAATGTAACCAAGCTCGACAGAGAGATGACTTCAACCAAACTTTGATTCCAGTCACATGACCCAGACGAGACACAGACAGATAGACAGGTGAGAGTGGTCGCGGTGCTCACCTGTGTGTTCAGTGGTCGAGTAGGACAGGTAGAATCCACGTCCACTGTGGTGGGTTCCGCTCATGAACTGGACAGTGACCTGGTTCCCAGTAGACTCGATCAGGTCTTTGACCTTCAGGCCCAAACCGCAGTACTTCACTGTTAAAACGACGACGGGCAGCCACAGGACGAGACACAGGAGGTCGTGGTTAGATATACAAACCTGATTAGATATTATAAGTGCAGATTTGGTATATACACCTCTTATATACTCTGAAAACAGACACACAGACAAGCTGGTGACGGGTTCATGTATCTTCACCAAGTTAAAAAATATGCTGATCAATAATATTTACTGTTGTAATTTTGTGTATAGAACAATGATTCCTGATGATATGATTAAATTAAATGAAACACGGATCCAATGCGATGCAAAATTCTTAATTTAGATTTTTCTTACGAGTCGAAACGTGTCTGTTATGAGTCAGTGAGCTTTATACCTGCTGCAGGCGACTGACTCAAGGTCCACACAAAAACAAAGAGGATTCAACAGCCTCCTGCAGCACAATCTATTTTAGCATCTTGAATATCAAGACCTGCAAGCGTACGTTTGAAATCATGTCCCTGCAGGTACAGTCGAGCCTTTTCCCAAAACTATCTGTCCATTTTTTGTATTAATCTGTCTAAGTATAGGTCCAATATTTACCTTCATGTCTCATTGTGAACGTACGTGGAGCACTCGAACACGAGACTAAGCTGTGACTTTAGGCTTGTCACGTGGCTGACGCATCGTCAGTCACTGCAGTTACGTGAACTTGTGTAATCTGGTGTTATATGTTGATTTCCTGAAAAGCTATTCCCTTTGCCGTCGGGCCTAAAATATTTTCACGTTTAAAAAAAAAAGACAGCACAACACGTCCTTCTCTATCGAGCACCTGACAATTCTACGAGCAACAGGCTGATGAAACTCTATAAATCAATGAGGTAAACTCAGAAAATGCACGTTAAATATCAATAATGAAACTCAAATCGAGTCTGCTAACTTTAATAAAGTTTAAAATATCCCAACCGTGGTTCAAAAACATGCTCGGGGTCACTGAGATGTCAGAAAGGTGTCTGACAGTCAGTGGTGTCTTAATTTGAGAATTTAATTTCACTCTCACCAATCTCACTCCTCTTCAGTCCGATGCCGTTGTAGAGGCGGAGGTAGTTGACCTGGCAGTCGCTGTCTTCTATGTCAAGCTCGGCGAAGCGAAAGTGGATCCTGTTGCCGTGGGGCACACTGATCTCCCACTCGCACACCGTGTTGTTCGGGTACGTCCCCGGGTAACCCAGAGAGGACAGCGTCCCGCTGCTGGGGCCGAGAACACTGGGGCCACAGCCATCACCTGCAGGACAACACAGACAGAAAATCTGAATCCCAGGGTAGTGCTTTAAAGCATTATATGTTTTTTTATTCATTTGTATAGCAGAGATTCTTCCAGGTACAACCACAAACTGAAATTAGTCCCTGATTTCCTACTATTAGTGTGTACAGCAAAGGGTTATGCAGTGTAATAAACTGAAACATTACTCTTTATGTTTGGGGATTGGTTTGTTTCTTTCTGCACGTCAGTACGTGAGTGAAGTAGAAATACACTCTTCCTTTCAGATGTAACGATTCAGCCATGGATCATAGAACTGGCGGTTGAACTCCTCCAAGTTTTGTCCATGAGCAAGACGCTGAACTCCAAATCAAGTGTCACTGTTGCTTTGGATTAATAAAGACGCAATAATTCAATCATTATGGCGATCAACAGACAGATCACCTGCAACTATTTTGGTGATTGACCAAATATTTTGCCATGAAATGAAAACATCAGACAGAGTAACCGTGTTCACTTATTGTTTAAGATCTTTGGTTTCCAGTATTTTCCTGCCTTGAAAACTTTGTGAGGTGATGCTGAGTATATATGAGACATATGTACAGTTACTTACAACTGTGTCATACATGGCACAAGTGTGTCTAACCCTTTGTTAGGTTGGTTTGTTTTAGTACTTTATTTTTGGAGGGGCGGAGTGAAGGGACGAAGATATGTACTACTATGTTTGCATCTTCACACAGTGGTGCTGGTCTTTGTACAAAATAGATGTCAAATATCCTGCCAGCTTCTCAAATGTATGGACAAACTAGAATATTGTTAATTGTTATAATTTGTCAAACAAAACATTTAAAAACATTAGGACGGGAGTCTTCAACCAGGGGTCCACAGATGGTCATAATAATCGACTTTTACCAAAAAGATGTATGAGAATTAAAAAATATATAACAAAAAGCTACTTTTGACAAAAACTATTACTATTTATGAAATATTTATACATTATTCCATTACTCATGAACTGTTTTATCAATCGTCAACACGTATAGGCTCATAACCCGGTATATGAATAGGTGAAATAAAAAGGTAAATAAAGTAAATATTAAAGTTATTATAGGCCAGGCTTAAAATGTGACACATTTCCTTTTGTCTCTCATCTAAGAGGTAGAGAAGACTCCTGCGTTAGAATAAAAATAATTGTGACTTGAGTTTAAAGAAGTGTGTCTGTATAGCTGTCAGCGTGTGTGTGTGTATGTGTGTGTGTGTGTGTGTGTCTGTGTGTGTGTGTGTGTGTGTGTGTGTGTTGATGCTGTGTGGACTCATGGCTCTGAGATAACACACACTCAACAGTGTCACGCTTTCTTGGTGCTAAGTGGATGTTCTGGAGTTACGTAAGAGCCTCTCAGTGGACACTATCCAGAGGAACAGGACAAAAACAAAACAGAAAAAAAGTCTGACTCACAAATACTGAACAACTTCAGCAGGAGTTCAACACTGATGCATAGTTCACTGTTACTTGGGTTTTTATTTTACCGGTACTGGTTTTATTTAACTGTTATTTATTTAAAAGACTAAATTCTTCATAAGGTTTCAGATTTATATATTGCATAGTTCACTGCCACTTGGGTTTTATTTAACTGTTATTTATTTTAAAGACAAAATTATTTATGAAGGTTTAAGATTTACATATTGCAACTGTTAGTTACACATAGTGTATATAGTGTTAAAATAGGATATCGTATAGGTGTATAGTGTAAGTTTTGTTTTCTTGCTATTACTCACTATCTCACTTACCGAGCTGCTGTAACAAAAACAATTTCCCTGCAGGGATTAATAAAGTATTTTCTGATTCTGGCATTACCTTTCCTCAAGTTAAATAAATAAAATAAATAAATAAATAAAACTACATAGATTATTTGAATTATCACATAAATTATTAAAGTTAATTTAGGATATGACAAACTGTGTGTCCACGTGTTTACACCCCTCATACCCCCCCACCCCCGCCCTCCAGTGTTACCCCACCCCCAGCCTGCTGTTGCCACCTGAGGGTTGAAGATACCCCAAACAAACAAATACCCCAATATAGGCACAAAATGGCGTCACACCGACTGACATAAATCTAAACATCTTGTTGCTCGCAGTGATTGTTGTGGTGAGTTCACGGCAGTTTGGGAAAAAAAAAATTAAGCTACCTGCGAGGAGGTAGGCCACACGGTCCCCACAAATGTAACTTAAACTCCACCACCACACTCCGTTAACAGTTTAGTTATTTAAAAAGGTAGCTGATATGCACACGTGAATAACGTCTAAGTGTATATAAATCGTGTAAACCGTCGACAATCTCAGCTTTTTGTGTGTGTTTTTATTAAAAAGAACCGGTTCGCCTGTTTTTTGTACTGCAGCAGCAAACACACCATGACGGGCGGCGGCGGCAAAGCGGTGTAAACCAACCGGAACTCCACGTACACACACGACCATGTAAGGTAAACGTGAACGTTGGTGTTTAAACCGTTAGCCGTTAACCGTCGTTTGTTTTTGTTTGTTTGTTTGTTTGTTTGTTTTAAAACAAACCAGCATGGCCGTAGTGTGTCGCCGCCGTTACCCTCGGCTCCCCCCCTCTCCCCTCCAGTTGTCACCGCAGCTGTGCGGCGGCCGGGGCGGCTCAGCACACCAACCTTTCTGCGCTCGACAGCCGTCCTCCACGGTGAGAACGATGAGAATCGACAGGACGAGAACCCCGGCCCCTGTCGGTCCCCTGCCCACCACCATTACCGCTCTGCCCATAGCAGCCTGCAGTCTGAATGCATACTGCTCGCCGCTTCGGGACCCGGCTGCACCGCTTCAACCTGTGCCCAAATGTTCGAGAATAAACTCCTCGACGGGTAGAAGTCCGCGTGTGGTTTCCTCTTTAAACGATCCAGTGGTTAGCGACACTCTCACTATGGAGGTAACTGCTCCACACACACATACACACACACACAAACACACACATCCAGGCTGTGTGGAGCTACTTCCTCCACCGAGGCTCCTCCTCCTGATCTGGAGTCCCCCAAGCGGTGTGAATGATCCCGGACTCACCCCAACACCATCACAGCCATGGTAGAGCTCATACACACACATGTTAGAGCTGGTACACGCTGTACACACACTGATACACACTGTACACACACATGTTAGAGCTGATACACACTGTACACACACTGATACACACTGTACACACACATGTTAGAGCTGATACACACACATGTTAGAGCTGATAGACACTGTACACACTGATACACACTGTACACACACATGTTAGAGCTGATACACACACATGTTACAGCTGATACACACTGTACACACACACGTTAGAGCTGATACACACTGTACACACACATGTTAGAGCTCATACACACTGTACACACTCAGATACACACTGTACACACACTGATACACACTGTACACACACATGTTAGAGCTGATACACACTGTACACACACATGTTAGAGCTGATACACACTGTACACACACTGATACACACTGTACACACACATGTTAGAGCTGATACACACTGTACACACACTGATACACACTGTACACACACATGTTAGAGCTGATACACACTGTACACACACTGATACACACTGATACACACTGTACACACACATGTTAGAGCTGATACACACACACGTTAGAGCTGATACACACTGTACACACACATGTTAGAGCTCATACACACTGTACACACACACGTTAGAGCTGATACACACTGTACACACACATGTTAGAGCTCATACACGCTGTACACACCCAGATACACACTGATACACACTGTACACACACATGTTAGAGCTGATACACACACATGTTAGAGCTGATACACACTGTACACACACATGTTACAGCTGATACACACTGTACACACACACGTTAGAGCTGATACACACTGTACACACACTGTACACACACATGTTAGAGCTCATACACACTGTACACACACTGATACACACTGTACACACACATGTTAGAGCTCATACACACTGTACACACACACGTTAGAGCTGATACACACTGTACACACACATGTTAGAGCTCATACACACTGTACACACACATGTTAGAGCTGATACACACTGTACACACACTGATACACACTGTACACACACATGTTAGAGCTGATACACACTGTACACACACTGTACACACACTGATACACACTGTACACACACATGTTAGAGCTGATACACACACACGTTAGAGTTGATACACACTGTACACACACATGTTAGAGCTCATACACACTGTACACACACATGTTAGAGCTCATACACGCTGTACACACTCAGATACACACTGATACACACTGTACACACACATGTTACAGCTGATACACACTATACACACACACGTTAGAGCTGATACACACTGTACACACACTGTACACACACATGTTAGAGCTCATACACACTGTACACACACTGATACACACTGTACACACACATGTTAGAGCTCATACACACTGTACACACACACGTTAGAGCTGATACACACTGTACACACACATGTTAGAGCTCATACACGCTGTACACACTCAGATACACACTGTACACACACTGATACACACTGTACACACACATGTTAGAGCTCATACACACCGTACACACACACGTTAGAGCTGATACACAGAGCTCATCATGCAGGTCTGTACACACCTGTCAGTATTTCTGTTGTCTGTGTCAGTCAGCAGGGTGATAATATTTTAATAATAAAGGTTATAAAGTTGTATTATTACAGAGAGCAAATGATACAAGAAGTATAAATATAAGCAAGTATATATGAGTACATAAAAGTATGAGTATATGCAGGTAAAAGTATAAGTATAAGTAAGTAGAAGTATGGGTATAGGTATATGAGTATAAGTATATGTAAGTATAGGTAAGTACAAGTAAAAATATGGTTAAAAAGTATTTTAATGTCAATCATACGCCCAAACTTATAGTATTTATATGGTATAATAAAACCTGGTAGAATAAAACCTTAAACATGAAATCAACAGTACTAATATCCTTTTACCGTAATATTAAAAAAAGTTATACCGTATTTATTACGGTCAAATTTTGGCAACCATAAACTGCCAGATTTTTACTTTATAACAACAGTTTTAGGTTCTTGTTGTTGTTTTTTTCTTGTCATAATGTTTTTCAACTGTTTTTGTAACTTTTGAACTGAATTAAATTCAAAGTTTTAAAAGTCAGGAATTGTTCTGTTTGGACAGAGTCATTGTTGATGTTATTAGTACCACCTGTACTTTTCCTAATATGACATGTCCCGACATGTCTGCTGTCTGATCCCGTGTCAGATGAAGCAGTGTGTTAATGTTAATGTGCTGAGTTATCTGAATGAAATGTTCCACATATAATACAATACATTAATATAGGGCTGCATGTAACGATTATTTTTTCGATTAGTCGATTAATCTAACGACTATTTTTTATCAATTATTCTAACAATGATTTTTAATTACTTAACAATGAATTTACCTAAATAAAAAGCAAAAGCATGTCTTCTTAATATTTCAAGATTTTATTCAAACACATCTCTTGAAAAACAGAACCTTTGTTCCAAAAGTAACAAGATGAAATGTATGCACCAAAAATAGCTGCCTTCACAACACACACTCTTTATAGCATTTTAACACTAGTCATATTTTTTTATGAATTTTTAATATATTTCATAATGTACATATGAACATTGAAGCAGTGCATGATCATACTTGGCTTATGAGACACTTTTTTAAATCAAATTTTAACCATTCTTCATATTTTATAAATAAACGTTTAATACATTTAACACCCACGTCTTATTTTGAAAACCGGAAGTGTCCACACGCTGCAGTAAGCTAGCGCTGACTTTTCCGGTTTTCTCAAAGTATTTGACATAAAGTCGGCAATAAGGGCGCACTTGAAAATATTGGAGCAGCTGACGTGAACACGCGAAAACGAGAGACGGCGTGACCGCAGCTGTTTTTCTTCGGAACCAAGTCGTCCGTCTTCATCTTTAATTAACTCGCTCTCCATTTCTCTCCTCACTTGATACAGAAAGTACGCATGCGCGCAGGGGATGTTTCTGGGTGGGCGGGGCAGTGTGCTGCGTGCTGTGAGCAGCAGGAGTGAGTGACAGGAGAAACTCCGGAGAATTAAATGCAGACGGCTTAAAACATTTACATGAACAGAGAATACTCGATATATCGCCCACCCCTACCTCCATTGTTTTTACTGCGAGCAGCCATCTTACTTCCGCATATACGCCCGCTGCCATGCGACCGCGACGCATCGGCGCACGTTTTACGAGTCGACGTATTTACGTAATCGACGTAATCGATGACGTCGACGAATCGCTCCACCCATTACATTAATATAACATTTAACCATGATATTATCATATAAACTAAAACCCAGGGCATTATGATGAAAAGCGTCAACAGGAATTTCAAATAAGAAGTGAGTTGAATTGTTTGAAGCAGGACATTTCACATCCAGTCACAGTGTTGACATTTACTAATGAATCAGACGACGCACAGGTCATTTAGATCTGATGTCGTCTTTCTCTTCTCCCCCTCTGACTGAGACCGAGACAAGACAGACTGATCTCGAGTACTGCAACACTTTAGTGGAGGAAAAAATCCACTGCTTTTCAAACTGTGCTACGTAGAGATACTCGGAGGAATCTACATTGTAACTAACGAGATAGTAAGTGGAGGTTAATTAATGCACCAGAAGTCGCATTAATGTTAGGAAGTATTTTATTTGTTATTGTTTAGCTTTAGTATGACAATATTATTAAAAAGAATAAATTCAGAGACTTATTATACTCTAAAATTGTTGGTCTAACTTAAAAATGCACACATTTATTTGTATTCTGTGTTTAAAAAATACTTTATATAAAATATGTTGTTTTCATGGCTCTCTCAGCCAAAAAGGTTCCAGACCCTTGCCTTAAATAAATTCATCTTTTTACAGAGAGACAGCATCAGTGACTAAAAACACAACCACTTGTAGTGTTTAATATTAAATGTGACACTTTATTCACCAGCTGGTCTCTAATATTATAATTATATTTAATTATAACATACATGTCTCTGATGGTGGGAAAAACCGGAGCACCCGGAGGAAAACCACCCAAACACGGGACGGACACGCAATCACACTTTTAAATTATGAGTGAGAGTGAAATTTGAAAAATGCTCACCATGTCAGCAAAAGCTGCAATATTATACCACATGTCATTATCACACAGCTGTCAATCAAATCCAGGAAGTGGCAGGCTTCACTAGTCAACCACTTCCTTGCTGTTTTGACACAGGTCATGTGCTAATACGAGACACTAAATCCAAACAAAAAACTAAACCCAACATCTGCCTGCAGCACCATAATGTCATTTCTATGTGAGGACGTTGAGTCCAGTCATAAATACGAAGGTATGGTGGATGAGATGTAATCGACCTAATCATTGCGTTGTTGTGTCGGTCAGACTTATACATAGTGTAAAGATTTGTGTGAGTTTCTCACACACACCCTTTATTATTGTCCTTGCACTTTAATCTGGGATCTCTAAAAAGTAATCCAGCACAGAGAGAAGTCCATTCTGTCTGATTAATGAGTGGGTGGCACATCGTACACCCACAGGCTTTAGCTGGACGGCGCGTTAATGGGAAGAAATATTCACTTATGATTGTTCTGCAGTACACCCTGACTTGGCTCAGAGCGGTGACGTGAAGCAACTGTCAGAGTAACCAATGGTAACACGTAGCAACAAACACAGTTTTTAGCCTGTAGCCTGTGACTAATAGTCGGTCGGATGATTCAGTGTGTGTGTGTGTGTGTGTGTGTGTGTGTGTGACTTTGTTTCTCCATGTGCAGACTGTAGGCAGATGTCCATGAGGGTGTAAGATGTAAGTGTAATGTTTAGGGAAGTGGCCAGATAGTCAGTCATGCTGAAATTGTCCACATTCTCTCCCATATACACCCTCTCACACACACACACACACACACACACACACAAACACACACCGCTTCAGTGTCTGTGTTGCTCGGACAAATTTGCACAAGGGGAACTCCAATATATTCACATTAAGATGTCCCCGAGGGTCATTCGTACGTGTCAAATATCGACTAATAAACGTGCTATGGTGCGCGATTAGAAAAATAATGTTCAATCTAATGCGACCCAGAGGAATATCCCTTCTCAATCTTTGTGTTTTGGCTACATTTCCTCTCAGTTTGGGCTCCCACAGATCCTAATTTTGTACGTATAGTATATAGAATATATATACGGTATATAAAAGTGGTGCCACAAGCTGGGGTTGCGTGTTCGATGGTTCAAACTCCGCCCGGTGCCTTTCTGTGTGGCGTTTGCATGTATTCTCTGGCTTCCTCCCACAGTCCAAAGACAAGCAGGTTAATTTGTAGCGATGGGGAGTTCAGCTCTTTTCAAAGAGTCGTCTCTTTCAGCTCTTCGTTTAGCGTCACTCGTAGCCTTTATGAATGGTTTGTGTGCTAGTAAACATTCAGTGTTTTCATAAGTGTTTATTTTTCTGCATTTTTTCCAGCTGTGCAGGTTTGTTGTTGACCTGGCCTGTACCACTACCCCCCTCCTTCTGTCACATAATGGTATGATCCTAGTCTGTCCTCGCATGCGATTGGCCCCCACGGTGCGCCCGTCATCAAAATAAACTACCGTCCCTGCCTGCATCGATTTGGAGCAGGAGCGGCTGAAGATTCGGCTCTTGTCGTTCACTACAAAGAATCGGCTCGTGTGCGAACTACACATCACTAGTTAATTGATGACTGTCCATAGGTGTGAATGGTTGTTTGTTTGTATGTGTCAGCCAGTCCAGTGTCAGCCAGTCCAGTGCCAGCTGGGATACGATCCAGTCTCCTGTGACCCTGATCAGGATACGCGGTTACAGAAAATACACAGAAAGATTAACAGTGGATGCAACACATGCACACAGTCGTACTTTTATTTGGCACACACGTACAATCTGTTGCAACTCAGAGTTTCTTCTTTTTGCTCTCACTCTGCAGTGAGTTAGAATAGCGAGTACAACACAGTGTAGTACAACGACACTACTAACTATGGCTTCAGTGTGAAAGCATAGCAAGTAGAGTGGATATATTCCTTTTGTTCACAGACAAAGAAATGGAGAATATGTAACTCTACGTGATTTATGTCTGAGAGCTCAAACTCTCTGTCGATCCTTTAATTACAGACTGACAGCACAGCAACACTGTTTGTTTTACAGCTGAAACAAAAGTAATAAAGCGTTTACTACTGAGACATGTCGGCCGTCCAACATCATGTTTAGTGTTTTTCATAAAACTCTGACGTGTGAAGTGGATGAAAGTATGTTCCAGGGTTAAAACTGTCAGAGAGAAGTTGATATAAACTTAATATATGGTCATTTCTGTGGTCTTTGTATTACATTTATATTGCACTCACACAAATTACAGTGTACCAAAATAAATCTAATAATAAATTCATGTTTATTGCTCACCTTTCATCACATAGTTTGAGCTGAGACGTAAAAACAAAAGGTGTTCATCCCAGGTCATGATGTCACGTTCAGCTCTTATTAACCGATTTATCCATATGGTCATAGTTTCTTTAGACTAAATGTTCTTCACACTTTACATTGTTACATGCACAATGCAAAAACAAAGACTCGCCTTTGTCTGACACTTTGCGTTGATCAAATGTTGTAGATCTACTATTTTAACACCTAAGCCGTAATGCCCAGTGTTTTCTACTCGCTCCACAAGGAATTTATCAACGGGTTAATTTATGATACCGGATAAAAAAGCAGATTAAACATTCACATTTCTAACTGGCTGTTGGATTGGTTGTTTTCGTGGTAAACTGTTGCAGTGAGGACCTCTGCTGGAAAGCTGCACATGTTGCAGGCAGTCCAGTCCAGATCACATTGTGCCACTCGGTGGTCACAGAGTATCATAACAGGTTAGACACTGAAATCTGAAAATCAATCTGGTATTGTCTGTAATTTCAGTATAAACAGGCCTGAGTGCAAGTCAGAGTATCACTTAACACGATGCATGACTAGATGAATGTGTGTGGGTTTGATCCGCATCAGATGAGTCGATTCAGGCATGGCACAGACTTTTTTTTGGGGGGGGGGGCAGTTAGTGAGAGCTTAGTCATCGCATGCCTGGAGCTGGATTGTGTCTGTACCTGCTGATTCCAGGTCTGGCCAACAATCAACTCAGGAAACAGAAAACGATAGATTCACACCTGCAGATTCCGGCTGCCAGAATCACCACTTGTTACGGGAACTTTAAAGAAAAACCCTTTAAATAAGGAGGATCAGATTCAAAGCATCAAAGTTTAAGTTGAATTTATTGTTCTTGTACAAGAGGACCATTTCACAGTGCAACACACTGAAGGGGTTACAGAGAAAAAGGCTCCCTGAGGAGCTCTGACAGTTGGTTCTTATACATTTTCCTAAAAATAGGCTGTGTGAACCCCTGTAAATTGTTAACAGACAATTTGCATATAATGCATTTGAACAGCTTTCTTTAACATATCACCTAATGAGTAGCCAGTATGTCCCCAATCTAGATGTCACCTCTCTGACCTGTCCCTGAAATCCCTCTCTTTAACCTGAGCTTTACCCTGCCAGTCTCAGGAAAACAGCAACAAATGGAAGTGCCCTAAGGACATGTAACTTCTATCTAGCTGTGTAATCCTCATTTTTATAACACAACCATTAACACCGACCGTTCTAATAGTATCAACTCCAAAGAGAAATCAGTGTTAGGACAGCTTCGCAGGTGAGAGGTGGTTTATCCTGACCACAGAGGAGTCCCCCAGCAAGCAGACTCTTCCTGTGAACACCAGCCTTCGTGTTACGCAACTAAAAACCCCATGCATGTTCAAACACAGGGCGACTTTCAACGGTAAATAACAAACATGCTTTAATTCTCTGAACCATCTGAGGTGACTTGCTCCTCTGCACGACGGCAGCAGAGAAGCAAATTAATAAGATTAAGAGATTATAAGAGAATAAAATATGAGCTGGATACATGATCTGAGTGTTTATTGGTAGTGTTCCCTCTTATACATAAAATGGACGTATCATGGCGCCTTTTAAAGGACACCAACCAAACACCACGAGGCACAAAGCTGCTGCAGAGATTTAAAGTCTCGACATGTAGCTGTTCTTGACCGGTCAGCGTGAGAGGGTCAGCGTGTGCAGCAGAAAGCTGACTGCTATTCTAACACGCTCGGTTGTAAAAGGAGCTTTGGACTTTGAAGAATTCAGCCAAGGCCCTGACAGTGACCACGGGGTCAAGAGTTTCCATGGAAACCCCGAATCCACAGGTACTCTGGAGCTTCTCGATGAAGTAACTTTGAGAAGCTTCTCATGATCTCGACATACATCATTTGACTTAACATCATTTTTCACATTTTATTTATTGTTATTGTTGCACGTCTTCCTTCAGTCGATCTGTGAGTGAGTGCACTAAGTAATATGTCCACTGGGAGGCAGTGTAGGGCACAGACCTGTGGTGAGTGAGGGTCCAGGTGGATTTAGGGGGACACCAGCAGGCAGCAGTCTCATATATACCTGTATAAACTGTCTTTTACATATATATATATATATAAGCAACAAAAGTGACACTGATTGACTTTATAGAAAAACACACACATTATTTTTTGTTAATTCGGAGTCACAAGTTGAATTTGTGCTCATTACAAACGTGCACACAAAGTACATACAGTCTATGCAATATATATTTGAGGTCTAAGCAACACTGTACTCGTTATACCAGGAAAATATTTGCTTCCTACTCTACAACATTTATCCACGGACGTTGTGACTTTGCAGATGAAAATTTGATTTCATAGGCTCGCCCTGTTTGGCTGCAGCAGGCGTGATAACAAGGAGATTATTTATCGTTGACTTGTTGTTGAATCCTGAACAGAACCAGAGAGGCTCAGGTGAAAAAGAGGTTTTCCTGTTCCACAGTTCTCTTCCTAATATTTAACGCTTGGAGCCACGGTGTTTCGTTTGTCTTACCATCACGTTAGCTCATAACTAATCATGGATGAACGTGACTACAGAGCAGCCTGAAATGCAAAACGTTACAGGAAATGCAACATTTATTTTCAGTTACATTCCTGCAAACTGATAGTTCATTCAAAACAAAGTGTTAAATGTTTTTAAACATATAAATAACAATATACACAGTCAGAGTAGACCTCTGCCTGGCTTCGAATGCCTCATGGGTGATATTGTGTAGCAGCATTACAGACACACACACACGTGTGTAATGTGTGTGAGCCGCATGGTTATCCCCCTCAGATTTATGTTCAGCGTAATCAGCGCAGCGTCGATTATTCAGACAGAAGAAGCTCTGTGTGTGTGTGTGTGTGTGTGTGTGTGTGTGTGTGTGTGTGTGTGTGTGTGTGTGTGTGTGTGTGTGTGTGTGTGTGTTTGCCAGGTGTGTACCTTTTGTTTGTGTGCATGTGTCTGAGCACACACATGAGCGCCTGTGTGTTATGTGTCATCCTCCATCCATCATCACAGCACAGGCAGAGGAACAGTACAGTTTAAGTGTCTGCGGTCGTAGGAGAGGAAACGCGGTTTTTCCAGCTACCGGTTTGTTCCATATTTCTGCTTCCATTAAATAAACACAGGTGAATTGATGAGTCCGGATCACGGCTGGTGGTCCACCGCTGCTGTGTAACCATTAACCATCACACTGCAGCACCGTCCACATCATACATCACACACTCACAGATTCCTGCATACCTCCTCACACAAATAGACATTTTATGGAAGACATACCAAACAGCAGCAATCAGACCCGGCGCACATCTGCGGTCGTCTTTTGACTCGGGAGAATTTGCTGCAGTTTTTCAACGGGAACTTTGGAAACAAGCTCTTTCTATCCGAAGACTAAATAATCAGCAGCAGAGCGTCCGAAGCAGGGGCCACTGTAAATGATGATCACTGGGAATACACGCTAATAAACAACCGAACAAGGAGCTCATTTAACGTCATGTGCACACATGCAAAGACACAAAGAAGACATAGAACGGACTGCTATGCTGTAGACAGCGGTATGACGAAGTCAAAAGATCAATACCACATATCTATACGTTTAATGATTAGCTTATCTTAGCATAAAAGATGCAAAGAACTACCGTATTTTTCAGGCTATAAGGCGCAATATCAATTTTATAAGACGCCTCCTGTCAATTCACACATAAGGTTCATCGGCCTATAAGGCGCAACAGGTGAAACAAAACGGTGTCAGATAGGTCGAACTTTTTCAACTAATTAACAATATCTCGGCCTTCGTGAAAGCTCGGACTGATACCTTAGCCCAGGCATCCACGATCCGTTGGCAGATACAGTCGTCCCTCGCTATATCGCGGTTCACTTTTCGCGGACTTGCTGATTTTTTTAGTGTAATTTTGCATGCATTTTTTTTACAACATACTGTACAGTATAAACGCGCATTGTGTTCTGCGTCCTGATTGGCTAAGTGAGAACTGCACGTGTGTTCTGCGTCCTGTTTAACTAAGGGAGAACTGTACAAAATGCGTGTAAAAAGGTGAATAAAAGTGTGTGGTTAGGGGTTTTACGGCCTTAAAACATGGATAATAATTGTAAAACTTACTTCGTGGATTTCTTTTATTGCGGGTTATTTTTAGAACGTATCCCCCGCGATAAACGAGGGACCACTGTAGTGGCATAACTCGCCCGGCGTTGCCTCCCTGTCTTTGTGAATGTGTGTCCGCCTTCTGTCATCCAACGCTCCCATGCAGCTCGCACTTTAACTCTGAACGACCTTTTGACACCAATATCTAGCGGTTGGAGTTCTTTGGTTAATCCACCATGCACCGAATTAGTTTGCGTCACTTGGGTTTTGACAGTATCGGTGAGATGGGCGTGCATGGAGTCGTAGATCAGTAGGGACGGAGATTCGTGGAACCACATAAAATCAGTTAGAGGTTAGTAAACACAACTAGAATTAATACATGAGGCGCACTGTTGATTTTTGAGAAAATAAAAATGATTTTAAATGCGCCTGCTACTGTAGCAGCAGCTAATGCAGCTGTAATTATCTAATTGTGTCATGTTTGTGTGATCTTTACAAAAGCTTGAAATGTACGAACATATAAATAGTTTTACGGGGGTTTTGTTGTCACGACAGAGACCTCAGAAAGAAATGATACTGTAACGTCACAAACGGTTTTTTAATGCTGAGCCACGTGTTTTGTCTTTTTTCAGAGGTTTGTGGCATCACAGTTAAAACTGTTGGCCATTTAAGACTGAAAGGAATGAAATACTGAGGCCTCCTCCTCCTTTCTCCTTTCTCCTTTCTCTCTCTCCTTCTTTAAATTGCTTTTCTGAATTTATTGTCAGCTTAAACAAATTGTGTTTGTCCGTCAGGGTCATACACACTTAAACAGAAATACAGAGGACGCAAACACGTAAATCAGTCGCTCCATCCACAACATGCATGGTACAAAAAAAAAAGGCAGAAACTTTAACTCTTCAATGTTTTATACCAGCAGGATAAAACGATTTAAAGATTTAATGCTCGTGCTCGGGGTGGATTAATCCGACATGACCTGTGTAGGCTTTTTTTCTGCATTGTAAACACACAAGTAGCTTTGTTTAATACTTCACCGGTGAGAAATTAATTTCAGTTCCAGATTTTCTGCTGTCATTTATTTCTCTGCTCTTCTCTGTACATCGTTTATTATATTTTTGGATTTTTATATTTTTTAGACTCTGTTAATAGCCTTTTTTTACTCTCCTTTGATCCACAGATTAATCAGTGATGAAAATAACAGTTAGTTTCAGCCTGTTAATGAATTTACTTTTAATCCTTTTGCCATATCCATGTTTATGTTTTAATACTTGTACCTGCGCATGGTTTCTATCTTCGGTTACTGAGAAAATGATTTTGTTGTGAAATGACTGTTAAAACAAAAACACGTTTATTTGTTCAGGCTGTAGTTTGTGCTGTTGGTGTATTACGTTACATTGTTGCACATGTTTCTGTTTTTCTGGACTCTCAGTCTTTATTAATGCGTGCACACACCCAGCGTGTGATTGAGGTGAGAGTTTCACGAGCTGTGGTTCTGGTTTGGATCCACGACAGGAGCTGATTTTTAAAAAAAAAACTTTCTTCTGTAATAACTCGTCTGGGTTCAAGGCCCAGAGAGCTTCACTTGGACCTGAGCTGGTCGAGCTCTGTCTGTCTGTCAGGATCCATCCTCGGCTCTCTGGACACATTCCTTGTCCAGGTGGTGCTGTGTATTTTCTTTCTCATTCTGCAGGAGCACCCCATGTAAACTTTTCCAGGCCAAATTCATTCATTATTTACACACACACAATGAAAAGGTTTCATCTCCACGGCACCTCTTAGGAGATATTCTGGTCTAACCTTTAACTCTGCACGTTTAATCATGGGATGATTCAGTTATGGGATAAATGGTCATATGATTTGTTCTGGTACCAGTTTTTAACGGGGGTAGAGAAGCTTATTTTAGGGGTGTTTCATCGTCCAAGACAGAACAAATAAACTGCAATATCTGCACTTTATGAAGGTTCAGAGGTCGACTTGTAGGAGGTCCGTCTGGCCGCCCTCAGCTCCCCCACTGTATTGTATATGGAACATGTTTGCATTGGTGTATGTGTGTGTGTGGTCTAATGTTTACATATATATTTCACAGAAGCTCCACTACACATTATTTACAGTGTAGGTTTTATTGTAAGGTCTCCCAAGTAGCAACTAGAAGAACATCAGTGATCGATAGAGAGTGATTAAGAAACCACACGGTGTTGTACAGGAGGCTCATGTGGAAGATCCAAAAACCGCAGTTCCTCTAACGTCCACTTGGGGCTGGCTCCAGAAGTGAGTCAGTCTCCATAAGTCCCCATGTTCAAATGTTCAACTTCACAGCAGAAATAAACATGTTTACAGCCTGGTACAAAAAACAGTTTTGGTGGTTACAGATGGCTTCATTCAGTCCACGTCTTTGCCACAATTGTCTGACTAATTCTGTATCAGAGAATCAATCTGGTCTATGAAGGTTTCTCCAAGTTTATATAAAATGAATCCGGCCTGATCTCGAACAGCGTCTGCTCTAAGTCAGGCCGAGCTCCATGTTCCTGTAACTTGTGTCATATTGTGGTTTTACCTCTGAGTGATCTGCATCGGTTGATACTTTCCCATTAGAAATAGTTTGTGGGTTTGGTGGTAAGATTGCACTCTAACTGTGAAGAGGATGGTCACAGGTGTTTACAGGACCTGAGAACCAGAGAGGGTTTTTTTCTTTGGCAGAGACATGATGTACCCACACACACTCCTCTCTGTCTTTACATGCACTCAGAAGACCAGATCTAGTGGCATCGAGCTGATTGTGATTCCCTGGCCTCATCCTCTTCTTCCTAGCATGAAAGAGAAACTACAATGGTCACCAAACGTCCAGTATATCCACCTAATAATAAGAGTTTTTGTTACGTTACAATGAGAAGAGGGGGGTCCTTTGTTTCTACAGTAGACTCCAGACAGGACCACTGTTCACACTAAGGAGAGAGTGAGGGGGTTGCAACCCAAATAGTTGCGACAAAACAAATTATTCCATGTCACAGTTTAGAAAGCTGTATTTCTTTCGAGCATATTATACCTGGCATGCTCGCCTGCCATGTCAGAGCCCGCGGTCTGACATTTAATGATGGCAACAGTGTGCGTAGGACGGAATAACAGACCGCCTAATATATGAGCCATGTGGGACTGCGCTCTGTACATTAAGTGTTCTCCCGTGCTACCAGGAGTGCCAACATTCACAATCATTATACAGATTATTTCAACGTGCTTTCAGTCACAGGGCAGACATTAAATAGTGCTTTTGTGTGAGCAGAAACCACGACGCGTGCATCGGTTTCTGAGTTTGTAAATTCATTTACCGCGTGCAGTTCGGTTGTATTGTCACCACTTGGCATGCATCTATCAACCAGATGAAGTCAGAATGTTTTCATTATGCATTGATATGTGTATTACCGATATAGCCGATCACTTACAAGATGTTTCTCTTCGTTTGAGTGCAAAATGCATATATGCTTGTTATTCTTTAGGTACACTGTAGAAAATGTAGATTTTACAGTGAACAACTATGACAGCAAAAGACCGTAAAATATGCAGCATGCAGTCACATTTCAAAACCTTTATTTATACGCCAAGTATTTTACATTAGAGACTGTTAACTCTACAGCAAAACACTGTAATATTTAATGACATATTTTACAGTGAAAAACTGCCAAACTATGACAGCAAAAGACAAAATATGCAGCATGCAGTCACATTTCAAAACCTTTATTTATACACCATTTTCAGGGGATTTATACAAAATAAAGTATTTTATATTAACGACTGTTAACTGTACAGCAAAGCACTGTAATATTTAATGACATATTTTACAGTCTTTTGCAGTTTTTCACCATAAAAACTACAGTTACTTTAAAACACGGAATAAAACATCAACCGTATACATAAAGTACTAATATCGTTTCACTGTAAAAAAAGGTTATGCTGTATTTATTCTGCCAACCGCAGCTGTAAACTGTAAAATTGTCCTGAATTTGAGTTTAAGCTGCTCGTCTCCACGTCTTCCCATGCTGTCATCATAACATCCACGCTGCAGGCATCATTCTGCTGCCGTCTCTGTTGGAAATGTGGACTTTTCCTCAAGTTTCAAAGTTCCTCAGAGTCTAAGCAAACAAAACAAATGCTTACAGTTCTGTGAATCCCACATAGCACGCATGGCAAACTGCTGAAGCCACTGCTGTCCTCTCCCCATATGCTGTGTATCCCAGCATGCTATCTGTTTGTCCCAGGTCAACATTGAGTCCTATGAGCATTCCACACATACTAACACCTCACTGCAGAATACCCTACCCACAATGCCCTTCAGCAAGCACCTGTGTTTATGGCCCAGTACCTTACCCTTTAACCCAATGGTATGGAGAGTATAGAGAGTCAGCGTCATATGAAAAACTCAGCTACATCTCTAACATCTGTTAAAAGTCTGATTGATTAATATCAAACTTTGACAGTGGTAATCACTGAAAAGTTAAAGTTGAGGGACTCTGAAGGGACATAAAGATGTTTCCATCCTCCTGTTTCTATACGCAGTTTCAATTTGTGTATAAACCGTGAGTAGAGGGTGTCGTTTAGCTTCCCGCTTACAAAGGCTCAGTCCTTGCCGCGGCGGCCCAGGGTTCGACTCCGACCTGTGGCTCTTTTCCGCATGTCATTTCCCATCTCTCTCTTTCCCCACATTTCCTGTCGCTCTTTAAGCTGTCTCTGTCGAATAAAGCAAAAATGTAAGTAGAAACAACCTCCGGGGCAGTGAAATAAAGCCACAAACTGCAGTTCCTCTAACGTCCACTTGAGGCTGGCTCCATAAGTCCCCATGTCCAAATGTCCAACTTCACAGCAGAAATAAACATGTTTACTCACCTGTTCACATTATATTAAGGCTTAAAGTTATGCAGGATTAAGAGCGTGGACGCTTTAACTGACAGGTGGCTTGTTTGATCAACCAGGCGTCATTCGGCCCGCCTCAGGTCCGCTGATGATTTGGATTAGTAAGGAGGTGTAAAAAGCAGAACTACCAATGTCACTCATACACTGTCCAGTCTTTATACTGCCAGTGGACTTACTTCAATGTCCTTGCAGGGATTATAATAACAACATATAATTGTCATACAGTCGTCCCTCGCTATATCGCAGTTCACTTTTCGCGGATTTTTTCAGTGTAATTTTGTATGCTTTTTTTACAGCGTACTGTACAGTATGAACGCGCATTGTGTTCTGCGTCCTAACAGTATAACAGTGTGTGGTTAGGGGCTTTACGGCCTTAAAACATGTAGAATAATTGTAAAACTCACTTTGCGGATTTCGTTTATTGCGGGTTATTTTTAGAACGAAACCCCTGCGATACACGAGGGACCACTGTATAGGTTTTTAGATTTTTTACAATAGCTGGGAGGCGGCAGTGGCAGGACTGCCAACAGCTTTTCATAAAAATCTATAGGTGGTGTCACAGTTACGCTATCCATTCCTTATACAGTCAGTGATCGAAATATCAGAAATTTAAAGCATTTGACCTAAACATCGACTGAAGCTTAGGAGATGGATAAAAACACCAGATCTGTCTGTAACCTTCCTCAGATTCATAACAGATCAAACATCTCATCACGCCCTCTCCCTCTGTGCTCAGACTATCATCTAAGGAGAAAAAAATCAGTTCATTACAAGCAAACAGCAGAGAAACATATCTGTCCATGTACGACCTCATACTCTCCTCTACTGGGTAAATATGTTTATCCATCACTCACTTGTTTCTCCCACGCTCACCATTAAATCAGATTTGACAGGCATCCACAGACTGTCTGTCTCCCTCTGACATGTCTCACAGTATTTCACTCTCATGGTTGTGTCTCTCTGCCAAGCTGTGCATCGTAGCCCAGTGTGATGAGGGAGTGTGTGGGGCAGGTGTGACTTTACATTCCCATAAAGATTTTAACAATAACAAAACGTGTTCGGAGGCGCCACAATAGAAAGAAGACATCATGTGGGATCGATGGTTGCAATGACAAAGTATCTGAAGAAGAAGAGTGTCCGTGGTCAGTATCCTTTAAATCTCCATTATGATATGAAACTTCCACATCTGCGTAAACATTTCTATACAAGTACCGGAGCTTTTAGAGAAATCTGGATCTCCCAGTTCTAATTATTTTATTACACGACTTTGTTGGTCAATGAAGGCGTTTTACTGTCTGTTATTTCTGTATACCACATATCAAATCAATAAAATAGTTTTTCAATCAGTCATTTGACACAAAATTTTGATTTTACAATGTGATAATGTGTAATTATAGTGAAATAAACCTCGACAGGGTGATGCAGATGCAATGACCAGAGATGTATAAAGTACTGGAGTAATGGAGTGGAGTAGAAGTACAAGTGCTACATCAAAAAACTGATTTGAGTAGAAGTTGAAGTGTTCTTTAAACACCATACTTAAGTAAAAGTACTAAAGTATTCAAAATGTTTTGTACGTGCAAGTAGAAGTATGTAAAAAAAATTGCTACTCGAGTACTGAAAGTAAAAGTACAAGTACAAGTACTGTTGTTTATATTATTTCAAATATTTATTAAGGCACAACTTCTAATGTTACAGTGTTACAATGTTCATGGTAGAGTTCTGTGATTTCCCATGGTCTGTGAATGCGTCTGAATGAATGCAGAGCGAGGGGGCGGGGCAGCAGGTGAGAGAGCGCACCTGGGTGAGTCAGGTGTATGACGTACGGCGCACGAGCGAGGTTGATGGTTTTTTGGCGTGGTTCCGGCCGACAGTCACCGAGTCCTGGAACCAAACCGTTCAGCAATAAATGCAGCTTTGTTCAATATCGCCTCGTCATTCATCACGTGTCCGGCTGGACGCTACAATAGTAACGAGTAACGACTCAGCACATGAAAAATGTATCCGAGTAAAAGTATTAAACTCATCAAAAATATGTAGTGCAGTAAAAGTGGAAGTTTGGGAAAAAATAATACTCCAAAAAAGTACAGATACTGCATTTTAGTACTTAAGTACAGGACTTAAGTGGTTCCACTTTGTTACGATACATCTCTGGCAATGACCCTCTTGCTGAATCGCTTGCATATTGGTCCAATTAAAGATGACCCCGATTCTAAAGTCATGAGAAGAATGTCAGAAATTAGTATTAGAGATTGGAGGCAGATACTGTACATGAAACTTTCAGCTCCAATGCTTTCGTATTATGCACAATGAATTCATCATTAGGGCTCTGAGCATTAGGAGGAAAAACTACTATATGTCCATTTTCACATCCGTCTCTCTACAGAAAACCTGGCAACCTGAGATTGGCAAACTGACTGATTCATAAGCTGCTGATGAATCAGCGTTTTTTATACGAACTCATGTGAGAGAGCAGCTTTTTGAATCTCCACCTCATACCTTGTAAACTTGCCGGTATGGCGACGTCATCATCACTGAGCGTGGAGGTGACAGACTGGAATGTTACAACCTGTTGATTGAGGCAAAGGATTGTGGGTGCGTGTGACGATGGAGGAGAAACCGTGCACGTGTTTGTGCATGTGCACGCCTATATATACATATATATATATATATGACTGTATGTGGGGTCAACACCACTGTGTGAAGACTTAAGTCTCAGTATAGGCCAGCTGTGAGCGGGGGAGTGTGCGAGGCCGTCCGTGCATTCACAGCAAACTCACAAAGCTGAATAAGTACTCACTCAGAGGCACGGACACATGTGCAGCAGGACGAACACATGACCGTGGGCCGCACAGGCTCCGTGTGTTACTTGCACCATAAGTCTATGGGTAGACTGAGTGGAGAAAGTGGTGTTCGGGGTCACGATGACCGGCCATGGGAGCCTCCTGTGACGGTTACGTCAGCTCCATTTTGGGAGAATTCGCCAAAATATGTGATCGAGTTTGTGTTGTCCTCAACCCAGCAGATACAAATACTGTACATATGACAGATGGCTGACAGTTTAGAGATAAAGTAAAGGTTATGGGATTCTGACCTCACTGGAATGCCTCGTTTCTTTAAACTCCACAGTGGGCATTTGTTTCATGGGGGTGGAGGTCTGTGAGAGAGGGGTGGAGGTGGTGGTGGTCCAAACTCCTGGGAGCACCACTGCGTGAGCAATGCAGTTGTTTTCTTTAAAAAACTGAATAACAAACCTCTGGACTCGTTAGTGTTGAGAGGAGCATTTTTTAAGTGACACGGGGGACTCGTAAAAAAAAATACATGATTTATTGCTGGACCCATGGTAGGGGGCAAAAAAACGAGAAGTACCCACTCTGGGTGCAGCAGGTGTGGGCTGAAGGCTGCGACAGTGCGGTCATCGTAACCTGTGATGAAGGGGGCAGGACTGAACTAACATTAAGGTAATCGAATAATGATCATACTGTATATTTCACTGTGCGAATACATAGTTTTAAAGAGGTATCAGAGAGTAGAGAGAAAAACTATGAGGCCTTCTGTTCAGGAACTATCAGTGAATATGACGCCTATGCAACGTAGCGTGGTGCTGCTATAACGCGAAAAACACTTTCCAGGATGGAAAGCTTCAAGAAATCAACAATATTTTAGCCTATTTAAAACAGGTTATCTTAAAAGAAGAAGTTTTAGCATTGCTATCTTGCAAAAAGACAAAATAAAGCAAATCTAGATCTGGATTCTTAAAAAAAAAAGTCTTGAAACAAAATCCACTTTAAGCCTTAATATAATGTGAACAGGTGAGTTATATATAAATTCACACTCAGTACAGTTGTCATGAACGGGGAAATTAGCTACAGAGACCAAAACTGTTTTTTGTACCAGGCTGTAAACATGTTTATTTCTGCTTTCTTCACAGAGGTTGCCGCTTTGGGTCGGATCCATTCCTGTAGGAATCTTCACGGCAGTCCCTCCAACAACTATTGAGATCTTTCAACCTGGATCAAAACGGTGAGAGTTAGTTTTACGCGGTGTGCTGCTGTGGCATGATTTGTGAATTAATTCAGGATTTATTTACTCTCGACATAGTTTGAAGTTTCTCGGTCTACTGCCCTGCATTGTTGGTGGTGCTCGGTTTGACCTACGGGGGTCAGAGAAGGAAGGTCAAGGTTCACTGATCTGGGCACCGGGCCAAAAGTTCAAAATAGTAAAAGTCTAAAAAGAAAGAAGCTGATCACACAGTTGTTGAAAAGCATTGTGGGTATAAGCCTGATTTACTTGTTGTCCCCCCGCAGTAGCTGGACTCCCATAGGTGACGTCATGAACAGGTAAATATTAGCTCAGTGTGAGATCACAATCTGGCAAGAGGGACATAAATATTTTTAATTTATATATATTTATATATAGATAATTATGCATTTTTAATGAGAAGGACCATCGCTGACAGGTAGGCAGCGCATAGTCTGTCATTCTCGTGTCGGTTAAACTGATTGTTGAACACATCGCTCGTGTTTTCGGTCTAAATTCCACAGCCCTCTGTCCCTACGGTCGAGGTGACACGGACACTTTTACGTTTGCTCCTGTTTGCACTGCAAATTCCAGGATTGCCTCATGGTGAAGAGAGAAGGAGCAGAGGAATGTGGAAGCCCTCACTACAAACTCTGCGAATGCCGTAAACTCATTGGAATATGCGGCGGGACAACTCTTTAACTGTTAAAAACAGATTCTTACGGCGAGTTACTGTGGCGATGGGCCGATTGTCTCCAGCTTTTATGACTGTAAAATGTAAACTCACAGCTGTGCAAGTAATAAAAAATGCATCTACAGTTGCCGGGGTTGAACATTTAAACAGAGACAGCGAGTTGCTGGGACTCTCCGGGCATCAGTTTGAAGAGCGGAGGTCACAAAACGGTCTGTGAAAGTCGCAGAGACTAAGAGCAAGACGCAGACAGTGATGAATGGCAGACTGGTCACAGATTGCTCTGTAAGTTGCCACATCTAATAAGAACACTTTTCCACACACTGACACACACACTGAGTCTTCTGTCCGAATGCCATCTACTTGTTTTGACTATTGATAAGCGGCATTTATGGTACGGGCAAATGAGTGTTCTCGTTCAGGGAAAAAACACAATTACCCAGTGTGACTCTCATCGGGGGCTCTGGACAATGTCATGCATAATACGCATCATAAACTTTCTCAGGGCGCAGAGGAGGCGTGCCAGCTGGTGGGAAAACAAAGACACTCTATAGCACATGCCGCGTGAAATACTGTGTTTGGGTAAGCGCGCACAAAATATGCGAGTGGGGAGGGATTTTCATTCTCATACAGCGGCAGCAATAACAAACTTGTATGATCTATATGTGATGCAGCAAGTTTGAGAAACCTGAAGTTTACGACTTAATTCACTACGTTTGCATTCCTGCCTCTGTTATAACTCTCAGCACGAGGCTTGTGCGTGGAGAGCGCACACGAGGAGCCGCTCTGTTGGAGGCGCCACATCGACGCGATGATCGCGGAAAACCCAGAACGAGACAATCCTGCATGTTTTATACTAAGACCACTGACAGTATAAAGACTGAACAGTGTATGTGTGACTTAAGCAGGTTAAATGAAGCCTGGTTGCTCAAACAAGCCATCTGTAACCACACCCACCTGTCAATCAAAGCGTCCACGCTCTTAATCCTGCATAACTTTAAGCCTTAATATAATGTGAACAGGTGAGTTGTATATAAATTCACCCTCAGTACAGTTGTCATGAACGGGGAAATTAGCTACAGAGACCAAAACTGTTTTTTGTACCAGGCTGTAAACATGTTTATTTCTGCTGTGAAACATGGGGACTTATGGAGACTGACTCACTTCTGGAGCCAGCCTCAAGTGGATGCTGGCAATATTTCACCTTATGTCACGGGATAAAGTTGATATGGAAAAGCAAACAGTTGCACCCTAATTTGGAGTGTTCTCTCTCTCTTCTTTTAGCTCAGTTTTGTTCTCCTCCAGCTCCTAAAGGGATAAATCTGGCTCTTTAGCTGCTAAATGTTGCACTGTCTTCACCAGCTTGTTGCTTATTTGATGCAGGATATGGCATGATGTGAAGAACTGATCATAAAGTTGCTGTAAAACTAAAGAAAAGATGCTAAAAAAGCTCCGCAGAGCTGAGAATGAACCGGGCGATAAGATTCTCATACAGTAGAACAGGTGGAGGCCGGATGGTGAGGAGGAGGTGAGGCCCCATTGAGGCTTCATTAATGGAACAGGAAGAGAATTGAAGCACGAGGGCAAACACACACAACTCATTACCCCCTGGCTATCGTGTACCTTTCACACCACAACTCAAAGTGTGTGCCCAAGTGTGTGTGTGTGCTGGATTTATATGAGTTTTGTGTTTGAGTGGAGCTGCCGGGGAACAATTACAAGCTGACAGATGAAAACTGTATTTTAGTATTTGACTTCAGGATTGTGGGTTTCATTGGGTGTGCACGTGTCGTAGCCATGCAAGCTGACAGATGCAACGGTTCGCCTTGTTAACGAAGGACGACGTCGTCAGAGGTTTTTCCACTCAGATAGAAGACAACAGAACTGAAGGACTAGGAACCAAAAGTTGGATCATCACCGAGGGCAGTAAGCTGACTAAGCTGACACTTGGCTGTCGGAGATCCAACAGGACATCCACCCTTTTACACCACCGTGTCAGTTTGGAGCTGCACGCACCCTCCATCCCTCGTATTAAACCACCCTGAAGGCAGAGACACACTGCCGGCCTCTGTTCTGTATCCAAAACTCAGCAGAGCGAGGAAATAAAAAGAGAAAACACGCAAAGGGAGTCACGCCGTGTGTACGTCCTGTATGAGAGTCGAGGCCGGACACGTCAGAGCTGCTCAAGTTTTTGTAGACAGGTGTCAAAACTGCCCTGGAAAGTGTCTCGGCGTCACGGAGCAACAAAGAACCTCAGAGAGAAGAGAGAGAGTATTTTTAGTCCACGGATGTGACTCAGTGCTTCCTTTCAACCACGTTTAATGCTGACTAAACGCTTCACGCTGCCGCTACGTCAGGTGTAGCTGCAACGCTAACCCACGGAAGAAGTTACAGCCCTAAAGTTTTACTTGAGTGATATTACACGAGTATCAGATGTAAATAAACCCATCTACTGTCGGATCGTCGTGTTTCTTTGGTTCATTACAAATTTTTACTGATAAATCTGAAGTTTAACGACAGAAAAAACAGATTTTCTTTTGTTTATCACATATTTTGAGTGTTAAATCTTAAATAAAGAGGAATAAAACACTACATGGACAAAGTGATGATTATACTAACAGGGATTTTGTTTCTGTGGGAATCTGTGCCCTTTCATTCTTTAGAGTGTTTATGATGTTGGACGAGAAGGCCGGGCTTGCAACCTCGGTTCCGGTTCATCTCAAAGATGTTTCGATGGGGGTTGAGGTCAGGACCGGTATCTATGCGGGCCAGTCAAGTTCTTCCACACCGAACTCATTAAACCATCTTTATGGACAGAAAAGGGTCTTCCCCAAACTGTTGCCACAAAGTTGGAAGCATGGACCTTGAGATGCCATTCCTCCTTCAACAAGACAAATACTTTTGTCCGTATAGCGTAGATCCCCGACTCCTCCGGTCTGCACGTCGAAGTGTCCTTGAGCAAAATGCTGAACCCCAGATTGGTCCATGTGCTGTGTACATTCATACATACGCAGTAAATATGAGTTATGCAGCCTGTAAATGTTTAATTGTGTCTGTATTTCCCAGGTGTGTGTCAGGACAGGTGTCTGGGCTCATACACAATAATGATTTACACTTCTGACCGCACACAGTGGCCCGGCAGATCACGACGTCTAACGAGGGAAACGTTCCCGTTCATCATCGTCATCCGCTGTGGGCGCTCAGCACCGGGATGCGAGCGTGTTTTTGCCGCTATAAATTATGCCATAACTTTGTGGGAGGTTATATTTACTCTCAAGTCGAGTCTCCTCCATCCCACCATCCCACCCTTCCTTTTCCCCTTCACCCAACCCACCCACCCGAGTGGCTCCACCCTCCAGCAGATATAAGCTGTCGTCCACAAGGTGTGCGTCTGTTATGAGCACATATCCCAGGGTTCCCTCTGTCTGTCTGCCTGCTATTCTGTCTGCTGGTCTGAGGGCAGTGATTATTTCCCCATAAACGGCCGCTCACACAAAGGTAAGCCCTGTCCTTCTCTCCTACGTCTGTATGAAAGATGTTTTATTGCCACAAATGAATTGTTGGACAGTTTCCAGTGTTGCTCCCTGATAAAAGTAAAAGTTTTCTTTCGTTGTTGGCAAGAATACGTGGTGAAAATCTAAAACTGTTTCAAATTTAATGGTTTATTTTAACATTTTTGTTTCACACATGTCAAACTTCAGCTTAGAAAGTTTTAAACAGAGCAAAACACATGAATTAAAATGTCTTCGATAGCTGTTTTGGGTTGCTAGGAGACCCGAAAGGATTCTTAAATATGGACACAGAGGTAGCATCATCTCTGCATGTCATCCTCATGAAGTCAAGCGCTCTATTCTTGCATCACTAGTTAGTCTGTGTGTGTGTGTGTGTGTGTGTGTGTGTGTGTGTGTGTGTGTGTGTGTGTGTGTGTGTGTGTGTGCAGAAAGCTGAAGCCAAACTGTCAGATGTGTGTGATGGGGGCAAGAGCAGCAGTTTGGTGAGAAGAGACTGTAGAGCAAACACCGTTTTCTTTTCTCTGAGCGGTCTGAGTCTGTTTGATGCTCTTCCTCTGATATCACCCATCGGTGAGTTGACTTGTCCGTCACTGTGACTCTTAAACTCAGAAGTCTTCATGATCATCAGATCTGATATCCAGAGGGACTGTAGAAGCTGAGGAATAGACGTGGTGGCTCGTAAGGTCGGTGTTAGTTTGATGCTACAGCTTATCTGATGAGTCCTACGTCACAAATTGAAGCTTTTTACGGACACCACAGTTTCTTTAGCTGCACGACTATGAACAAAAACAGTGTAGGGGGAAATATTTTGATCCATTTCGATTCAGAAATCAAAGATCTGCCACTCTCCCTCCTGATTCTTCATGTTATGTGCTTTGCTCTGTGTGCTCTATATTCAGGGACTGTGTGTAACACACATTATAATGTGTTAAATAAGTTTTTAAAGAGCTTCAGTGCTCCTCACTTTCTCTTTCTTCATTCAAGCACTTACAGATTCATCCTTTCTCATTATTTCAGACAGTTTCATCTTTCCCTTATCGATCTTTTGCATTAAAAATCAATCATTGTAAGAACTCCTTCGTCCCCTCTGAGCATCAGCCCTGCAGCAGCTCTCAGTCATGGCATGAAGGACGACAGACAAAGGACAGAATCTCTCTCTGTTTGCACGACCTCTGCTGCACGCTGTGACTTCCACTCATCCGGCTACAGCCTCATTTAATTGCACATAATTCTTTATTCCCATTTTTAGTTCTGCTTCATAGAAATAAACATTTTTATTTATAGTTTTCTATTTGTACAGGTGTTATATGTTTTATTTCATTTCTCTGCACATTTTTTATTTCCGTGCAAAAGTAAAACTAACTTCTCTGCAGATGTTCAATATTGTAGATTTGAATTTAAATTTCGGTTAATATAATGTATGTTTGCATGCTGCTACTGGATGCTTGAACAGTATCTATCTATCTATTGGCTCTGGGGTGACCTCGAGAGTGTGAAAGGTGCTACAGAAGACCCTTAAATATAGCCAAGCCTGCACACAAGTGTGTGTGTGTGTGTGTGCGTGTGTGTGTGTGTGTGTGTGTGTGTGTGTGTGTGTGTGTGTGTGTGTGTGTGTGTGTGTGTGTGTGTGTGTGTGTGTGTGTGTGTGTGTGTGTGTGTGTGCTGTGCACACAACATTGCACCCACGTGTACACATTATTCAGCAAACTTCAGGAATGCACAGGGACAAAGGGACCTAATGAAAACCACGAATAAAAGAAAACACTTTGGTCATTTAGCTGCACAGATGTGGCAGTGTGCGTGTGTGTGTGCGTGTGTGCGTGCGTGTGTGTGTGTGTGTGGAGAAGCTGTATTGTTTGAACGAGGACATATGCAGCACAAGTTGAGGAGGTGTTAATTTTACGAGGTGTGCTTTGTGATAAAAACGCTGCGTTCAGGGAGCTGCAAATGTTTCCCCCCCCACCTTCTTTTTTTTTCTGAGAAACCACAAAACGTCACGGCACTTCTACCAAGACTGAGTGCAGAGAGAGAGAGAGCTGCTGGCTCAAGGCTGAATTTGTAAATGGTTTGCGGTGCAGGGAGGAAGGCAGAGTGGTTTTCCAAACATGTTCAGTGGGATTTAAACACTAACTTTTGGTCAGGCTGCCTGTTAGAAGCAGAAGGAGAGACTTAAATGCATCGTTTAGCCAAATGAGAGAGTAGGTTAGGTGCACAAACTCAAAGCACAAGCATTTTGTTGTGCAAATCTTTGCACAGAATGTGGTTAATACACTCTGCCCTCTCACATCTTTCCCTGCTCCCATTAGCAAGGTGGTCTAAAGAGACACACGGTCTCGCCTTCTGACCCGAGTGGCTTCAGGTCAGTGAACCGGGATGTTTCCGAAAGTTTCAAAAGGCCAAAGAAATGAGGCAGAGAGGGCGAAGAAGAAGTAGACGCTCTGTTCACCCACTGAGGCGAGAGACAGAGAGAAGAGACAGATGTGTCTGGAGACGTTTCCATTTTAGTCTGATGCATGAAACAGTGTGTAAGCTCGTCTGTCCCGTCCGCTCAGCTCTGTCACTGTGTTTCCATCCGTCTGTCTCTTTCGTTTTGAGTGCTGGAAGCAAATTACACCAACTTCCCCACAAAGATAACAACATCTCAGCTTTTCATACGGAAACAGATGAATGAATAATTCATTAATTTCTCTTTGACTCTTGAAACTAAAGTTCAGCTGTAATGGTGTTTTTATCACTATAGGAAAAACACATGATAAAGATAAATAAGCTATTTAAAAAGCATTTAAAGACTTTCTCATGAGCCTGTTTTCAAAATAGATTCCTCCATCAGGTCTGAAACTACCAATTTAAATGTTTTTAATGTTCCCACCTTCCTCCTAACTGTAACTGTAAATCAGAAATACATTGTTAAAAAAAAAAGGGCGAGTCTTAGTAAAACTGGTTCTTGATAAGAGCTCTGGAGAACGTTTTGAGGTTCTTTGAGGAATTGAAGATGGGGAAAAAAGTTATAATTAAAAATAAATACATATAATAAGATTTTAAATTATTATATATTGCACCTTGAATGAACTCGAGGACAAATACTATTTACACTAAATTCTGGGATGAACTCTGAAGAACCGATGAAAACAGTTCCCATATGGCATCACCATGAAGAACTCTTTAGTTTTTAGTTCACTCCTAGAAAAACCAGCTCTTGATAAGTTCTCTGGAGAACCTTTTTGGTTTATTGGATAACTGAATGCCAAAAAAAGAGTTCTTTAAGTCACAATTGCAGAACTTTTGCTTTGAAGAACCTTTTTATGTTTAATAATCTTTCTTCCTTTAAAGTTCCTTTGTTATACTGATGACAGGTTATATAAGTTGGCCTTGCAGCAACTGTTCTTTTGAAGACCTAATAGGTAAAAGGTTCTTCGTTGACCTGAAAACAGTTCCCATGTGGCATCACCATGAAGAACTAGTTTTTAGTTCACTCCTAGAAAACCCAGCTCTTGATAAGTTCCCTGGAGAACCTTTTTGTGCCGTTTAAGGTTCTTTAACTGAATGCCAAAAAATGTCACAATTGCATTTTTGCTTTAAAGAACCTTTTTATGTTTAATAATCTTTCTTCCTTTTAAGTTTTTTTGTTATACTGATGACAGGTTATATAAGCTGGCCCTGCAGCAACTGGTTCTTTGAAGACCTAATAGGTAAAAGGTTCCTTGCAGAACTGAAAAAAGTTCCTCTATGGCGTCACCAACTTTAACCTTTATTTTTAAGGATGTAGGCTAGTAGTACTAGTAGTAGTAGTTCTGCAAGGAACTTTTTACATATTGGTTCTTCAAAGAACCATTTATTATCAAGTTCTTCCAAGAATTTTGTGTAAATAGTTCATTTAGGGTTTGATATGTAGTAATGTGAAATAAAATATTTAATGTAATATTTATTTATTTATATAGTAGCCCACGTAGAAACGAAACACAGACTTTAAGACCTTTTTTTATTGGGGCCTTTCATGGCCGCTGTAATTTTTCTTAATAATAGGAATGAGATTATTAAACTGCAAATGTCATCAACTCTATTTCTCTCCAGAGAACTCAAAGTGTTCCAGAAAACTTACCAAGAACATTTTTTTTTAGGGTGTATCTAAGGAAGCCGGGGTTCATTTTAACACGCTGTAAGTCTGATGGCTTCATTCTTTCCTAACACGTCTGTTCGGGTTGCACAGCTGCTCCGGTTTTAATGAAATTCTGCAGATTGCAGCTCGTGTAAACCGCAGGTAGCCGACACCTCGGCTTCCTCGGATGGACGAAGGTTGACTCAGCAAAAAAAACAAAATCTCACAGACACACGATGCCCATGAGTCCTCTCACATCGAGCACCTGATGGTCAATTTGTGTTTTGTTTATGTAAAATGTCAAAAAAGACGGACATCTGGAAGAAGTCCAGGGGAAACAGAAGACACACACACACGTACGTGCACACACGTTAACGTACAACTGATTATTTTTGAGACTGTCTGGGCCGGGCAAGACGTGCTGAGAGCTCAGTGGTGTATGACCAGCCACACACGACTCTGGCAGCAGATGTTGAGTCACATTTGTGCCTCCATGCTCCCACACTGGGCTGTTGTCTCGTGGTTAACTTGTTGGGTTCAGTTTTAGCATTCGTAGTTGTGGTTGTAGATGAGCTGAGCCACACTCAGGTGTGCTCCCCCCTCTCTCTCTAGTGACTAACGTTGGTCCAGACTGAAATATCTCAACAACTTTTGGATGGATTGTTGTTGAAAGTTTGTACAGACAGTTGTCCAGGGGAGAATGAATCGATGAATGAATCACTGGCATGGTTGGCGTTGGAAATATCGGATGATTCAGACGTTCACGTCTTCCTTGCGATGGATTGTAATCAGTGACCCCCTGACTTTTCGTCTAGGTTGGGTTGGGTCCTTACGCCTTAGCAATTCATTCCAGCTCCTCCTGGAGGATCAGGAGGTTCCTAGGCTAGATGGGCCATGTAGTCCTTCCAGCAGGTTCTGGGTCTTCCCCGGTTGGACGTGCCCTCCAAAGGAAGGCACCTAGGGCGCATCCTAATCAGATGCCCGGACAACCTCAGTTGGCACGTCAACAATACAGTACACTTATACAAACAAGCGATTGATAGAAGAGAACTTCTCTTCAGAAACGGTTTGTTGCGTGTTCATTGAGCGAGTCGATGTGTTAAACCGAACGACACCCGGGTGACATCTGCCTGACGTGAAAAAACACGGTGGACCGCGGTCGCCGATGTTCCCGTTACAAATGTCTGCATGTCGGAGAGTCGTCATCATCACAGGGCCAAATTGTTTCACGCCAGCATGAGAAAACTTTAACCTGTAAATCTAACAAATGTGAGAAAACACGTTGACTCACGCCATCACGGCTTCTCACAGCTGTGGCACATTTATATGCGACTTCATGTCTGACATCCGTGCGCAGATGGAGAGATGACACCAGTGTTTTTCTCTATAGTCACTTTTTCTCTCTGTCCGTTTGATCCAGTAAAACATGGAAACTGCTGGTTAATGTTTGTGTCAGGGTCCGAGCGTGGCCGTCCTCTGGAGGCAACACCCGTGCAGAATAATGTGTCTGAGTGAAGCACACCAGGTAAAGACAGGAGGTGTTTCCATCGCTCAGCGGTCGCCATGACAACGTCGCAGTGTTGTTATGTGACACTGAACAGACCCCTCGTTGTACGGTCCCTCTGATCTGTAAGTTGCAAGTTTTGTCAGAATATTTCCAACCCTTTAAATACACACACACACACACTGAGCTGGGACGTTCCTCAGAGGTAGTAAAGCCGTCACACTTATTTTCTTAAACCTTTTAATGTATTTGTGGTTATAACAGAGGAACTGTGCACATTATATGACGCTGGTATCACTCACCTGGTCTTCTTAAGTCGAACACAGAGTTTGTCATCTTATTTCTCCAAATGGAAACATCAGTGAGTGTTTGTGAGGTTAAAATGTGTGCGCCATCATTAGTTAATCATGTTTTTGATTCAGTATTTTTAGATTTTTCAGCCTATGACTTAAATTAGGATGAAAATAAAGTTGGTCAAATGTGTAAACACAAATCAAAGTTTCATAACTCGCATTATTGGCAGCATCTTATTAAGAGATAAGTCAGCTGTACATGCATTAAAGGCGTCTCTGTTGCTGGAACTTCTGAAGCGCTGGTTCCCAAAGTGAGGTCGGGACCCCCTGGGGGCGTCACGAGGCAGCAAGGATGGGTCGCAGGATGATTTTCAGAAATCAAATAAAATGTTAAAAAACGTTTAGAAATGGCATATTTTAGCCATAATTGTAACAAAACATAAAAAAGTCACAAATCACTGGTATCATCGTTTTTTGAGGGTTGGGGGCTGAAAACTTTGGGAACCCCTGAAAGTTTTCACCTTTTTAAACACGTTTGTTGGATTTCTTGACTCAGTATTTGTCTGAATTCTTCAGGATCAATGCACCTCGTTCTTCTAACCCCTAAAAGTCAGCTCCCACCTCTTAGAGGTCTTTCATTTGTACACGACAGCTTACAGTACTTATATCTTCTTGTGTCTTTTTTCTTGCAATAATCTTTGAATTCGGTCCATTTTTATCTCATTAGTATCTCAGTATGTTTCTATTTGAGCAGCCTGGGAACCTTAAGGCGACCTTTTCGCTTCAGTGTATTTGTATCATTGATTAGGAGACTTGGAACAGACCACAATAGGTCCCTGGGTCTTAGTTGGGAAAACTAAATGGCATTCCTCCCGGCTCTTTGGCATGTCTGGCTTCTGTCGCCGTGGAAACCAGATGAGCTTCTTTCAAAGGCCGGCACTCATCGCGGAGACAGTGGCACGGCCGTGTCAAAATCACCAGCCGACTGAGAAAGGGTCAAAGGGCGGAAAAGATCCAGAAGAGATGGAAGTGATGGAACGGACACTGAGGATGTGGTTTAGGATGTGATCTGGAGAAAGATGAGATGAGTTGTAATAAAAAATCGGGACTGGGATTGATGTTGAACCTGGACGGGGCGGGTGGACTGAATGACACTCAGAGGAGCGTTCATTCACGGCTTGGTGGAGCCAAAGAAAACCCTTTTCGCTCCGTTACTGACCATTGAACGCAGAAAGCTCATAAATAGACGGTCTGAACTGCAGAACTGGACCGAAACTCTGTTGGTTCAACAGTGTACTTGTTGGATCAGACTGGTGTTAATGTGGTAACTGTTTATGGATGTACTTCTGACAGGCATGTGTAGGCAGCGGTAGATATTTCTCACTCCTTACTCAACATTTTGTGTCATTAATAAGAACTTTTATTGATTTTTATGTGTCTGAATTAATATATTGCAGCAACGCAGGTACGCCAAGAAAGCTCGTATTAATACCTGCAGGATCAGTGTGAACGTTAGTGAAATAACTAGGAGGCGGCAGAAATACTTCACACAGTTGTAAAAAGATTTTTAAAAGGCTCAGGCAATGAATGCATGTCCATACAAATGTACTTATTGTAATGTCACCACACAAATCTTCTGCATTGTGTATGACCTTAGAAAAACCTAAAACTGTACATATCATCATATGTTCTAGACACAGGACTGAACGTCTTTGTTGGGGCTGATTTAATCATGATTAGTATTTAATCTTTAGCCTGTTTATGTATAAAGTAAGAATTTATTACACAGTAAAACACAGTATGGATTCTGTATGACGTTTCATGTGGCTCCCTCTTGTGGATAATTTTAGTGAGTGGCATGTTGTTTTTTGGCCACTTTGTTTAAATGTTTCTATTTTTAATGTAAAGTTTAAATAGTTTTTCAGCAACAATGGAATTAACAGCCATTTTAACTAAGAACAATATTTTCAGCAGTAACTTAAAAATCACCAGAATATAATAAAAGTCCAATCAATAGATCACAAGTCAACAAAAGAAAATTACTCTTTATTATATTGTCACAGAAACATATTTGTTTATCAGAAACTATTATTTGTTGCTTGTAGCTATTTATGTTTTTTGTTTACCTTCTTTTCCTTAACAGAAATATTGAAGAAAGATTTAGTCTGACAAAGTAACAAACATTAACAATTCTCTTTAATAAATATTCTGTTATATAAAATATATAAATAATATATATAAATATATAATATAAATATATTCTGTTTAAAGGTTTTTCTGCAGATGATGCTATTTTTGATGTATTCATTTTGGACTACCTATTCAGATTATATATTATTATATTTGTATAATACTCTTATTAACGCAGTCATATACTTGCACGTTTCTGCACAACAGCTCTTCATTTTAGATTGCAATGTTTATTTTGCAGCAATTACACCAAGTCAAATTCCTACTTGGCAAAAAATCTGATTCTGATTTATTGAAAACTTTGATAATTGTTCAATATATATATATATATATATATATATATATATATATATATATATATATATATATATATATATATATATATATATCATGCCAGTTTACTTCTCCTCACCTCTGAGCTTCAAACCTAGTTTGGAAGTGTTGTGAATGTTGTGTAGATGGGTGAAAGCAGATTCTCAGGTTAATTTTCTCCTGATCTGTCTGTCTGGAAAATGTCATTTCAGTATCAGAAGTTTGGAAGAGAGGATAAGATACGAACCTGCTGCTAGTCTCGTAAAGGAGAGCAGCAGTGGTTTAACCCGCATGACACAGAAGTTGACTTTGTTTTCTAAAGTCATCTCTGATAATTCGTATCATGTAGTTCCACGTATATCCAGCAGAGGGAGACAGAGTGTGACCTTACATTGCCTGCATTTTGCAAACAAGGTTGTCCACTTGACTTGGAGGTTCATGATATTTGAAAAAAATGCTAATCTGCTACCACAGATCTGTTTGATTTGAAAAGATGAAGCCCTCCTTCATGTCTTGTCTTCTCTTCCTTCCATGCAGGCCTTGGCCATGCCTCCCCTCCCCGCCCACCTCCTTCTGACACTGCTGCAGCTTCTGGTACTTACTTATGTGAGTCGTGGGGCATACTATGGACACAAGCAACACCCTCAGCCGTACCAGCCGATGCAGCACCTCCAGCACATGGGAATGGGCAAAGAAGGCTTTCCTCAACAACAACAACAACAACAGTACCTTGGAAAAGAAGTGCCCTATATGCAATACCCCCACTACAGGAAGGAGCTGCCCCAGATACCTATGCACAAGGGCAAAGACAATGCTCGTAAAGGGGGCGGCTATAACGGTGGCCAAGACAAAGGTGAGAACATTTTCAACAAACACTAACCAGAGATCTTGTTCATGTTTTTTGAAATGAATAATCTCTGGTTCAATATTTATCTAATTTCTTACAGGTCAGACAGTTCCTAGTGGTGCTGAGGGAATTCCCCAAGGAGAGCCAGGCCCAGCTGGACCACCTGGGCCAGAGGGACCTCAAGGTCCTCCTGGACCTCCAGGTAATGGACAACCAGGACCTGCAGGACGACCAGGACCCCCTGGTCCAATAGGAGGGCCGGGAGTAGGCAAACCAGGTTTGCCAGGACTGCCAGGCAAGCCAGGAGGAAATGGTGAGGCTGGACCACAAGGAGAAATGGGTCCTAGGGGTGAAGAAGGACCAGTGGGACAGCCAGGTGCTCAGGGTCCCCCAGGACCACCAGGACTACCCGGAATAGGCAAAGCAGGGGTACAGGGATTACCAGGCCAACCAGGACCTAAAGGAGAGCCAGGTCACAAAGGTCTGCCAGGACTTCCAGGATTGCCAGGACCCAAAGGAGACAAAGGGATGGGCCAGCCAGGACAACCTGGCCACAAAGGGCTCCCAGGGCTACCGGGACCTGCTGGCCCAAAAGGGCTGCCTGGTTTTGGAAAACCTGGGTTAAATGGGGCACCAGGCCCTCAAGGACCACCAGGAGGGAAAGGACATCCTGGAGAGCAAGGACCAGCTGGCCCAGCCGGTGAAGGAGGACCGCCTGGTCCACCAGGTGTACCTGGTCAAGGAAAACCAGGTCCAAATGGCCTGCCAGGAGAGCCAGGCATGCCAGGAGGGAAAGGTCATCCGGGACCACCAGGTTTGCCAGGAAAGCCAGGACTCCCTGGATTTGGTAAACCAGGACACCCCGGAACAAAGGGTGATAAAGGTATGGGTGGACCACCTGGACCTCCTGGACCAAAAGGAGATAAGGGCCATGGTGGACTGCCTGGTATGCTCGGACCCCCTGGACCAAATGGTCCCCCGGGTCCTCCAGGGCCTATGGGAACCCCAGGAGGTTTAGGTGCACCTGGTCCTAAAGGAGACTGTGGAGAAGGAGGATCAAAAGGGCTTGATGGAGTTCAGGGTGATCCTGGTCCTACTGGGATGCCTGGTAAAGACGGTCTGCCTGGAGCGCGTGGAGACCCAGGACCAAGAGGTCCATCAGGACCAATTGGTGCCAAAGGAGACAGTGGGCATAAAGGTCTGCCTGGTCCACCTGGTCCTTCAGGACTTACTGGGCCCAAAGGACAAAATGGATTACCTGGTGAAGTTGGACCTCAAGGTCCTAAAGGAATACCTGGAATGGATGGTGCAGCAGGACCAATTGGGCCTCCTGGTCTTATGGGGCCAAAAGGAGATAGTGGTGCACCTGGTCCACCAGGCGTTGCAGGTGAGGGGAATCCAGGTGTTACTGGTCCCATGGGACCCCCAGGGAAAGTTGGCCCATCAGGACCACCTGGGCAACCAGGTCAGCCAGGCCCTCCTGGACCACCAGGTCAACCAGGAGAAAGTGGTCTGTCTCCCGACATGGCTGGAGTGCTCTCTGTGATGGGCCCTGGACTAGATGGTGTTAAGGCTGGCGGCTATGGTAAGAAGGGCAAGTACGGAGGCAACGGGGCAGAAGTAATGGGTGCGAGTGGGTTGGAAATGCCGGCATTCACCGCGGTGATGACAACTCCATTTCCACCTGTGGGCGCTCCAGTCGTCTTTGACAAGCTCTTGTACAACGGTCGCCAAAACTACAACCACGAGACGGGAATCTTCACGTGTGACATGCCTGGCATTTATTACTTTGCCTACCACATTCACTGCAAAGGAGCTAACGTGTGGGTGGCTTTGATGAGGAACAATGAGCCAGTGATGTATACGTACGACGAATACAAAAAGGGTTTCCTAGATCAAGCATCAGGGAGTGCAGTATTACCTCTGCAACCTGGGGACACTGTGTATATCCAGATGCCCTCGGATCAGGCCGCAGGACTTTATGCTGGGCAGTACGTGCACTCGTCCTTTTCTGGGTATTTGTTATATCCGATGTAAAACCACAAACTCCAGGGAAAGAGAGGCTTCAGTGAGAGCAAAGTGGGAGCATATTTTTGTATAATATATAACACCATAAACCACCTTAGACTGAGCAGTATTTGTAATGTAAAGTCAACAAACTATTGATCCTGTCAGCAGAGACGAGAGGACAAGATCAAATATCTGAAAGAAAATCTGACGGCCTGTACGTACAAGATGTTTCCTTTTACAGATTTGAAGAATGTATGAAAAGACATTCACACCTCAGAGATGGCTGCAGATGATTTTTTATGTATAGAAGAGTGCCATAAAATCAAATTATTCAGTATTCTGGTTACACGGTCTCAAATTTGGTCCCTGCACCTCTTCGAAACTGGCAGCTACCCCATGTGGTGAAGAATGTGAAACGCAGTAGAAAACATGACGGCATATTCATTTTGTTAGGAAATTTATATTTTTGCATGCATACCTTTGTATAAATACAGTTTTTTGTCTCTTTATTGATAACGGCAGGCATGTAGAAGCACATGTAACCCACAAAAAACTGAGAGAACGACAGCAAAATGGTGAATTTCATACAATCTAATGCAAAATACAGTGTGGGGGTAACCTGTATGTCAGGTGTGTGGAGCACGGTCAAGATTTAATAATCACACCCATGATATATGTTGCTGACTGACAATTGCTCCCAGTGAGTGAGATTCAGAAGTGTAAGAATGTATTTTTATGTTTTAATGTTTGCGTATAGGTTCGTGGGTGTAGTGTTGTAAAGAAACATGTTTTTTTTGTGCAAAGGTCAAACAAACAAACAAACAAACATATTCCCCTGAACCGTGAAAACCACTCCCAAAAACAAGATATTAAACATTACACTGAGCTGCAGCATTGCACCGACGCCGCGTGTGCACATGTGCAGTCGTATAGTAATAAAATATACACCTACTTATAATTATCTGGCAGGCGGTGTGAGAGATTAAGTTCCACGGCATCCTCACATTTACCGTGTCTTGCTGCCAGGTTTTACGGGGAACACAAAATAAATGTATATTGTATTGAATGTTGCAGCAGTCACGTCAGTAATTTATTATTTTGTGATGACAAGGACACAGAGCATGACAACATGTATATTTCTCCTTTTAACCACGGTGCTGATATTGTCGTTGTAACCAAATATTTTTAATGTCTTAATGTTTGTTGTTATTATTATTGTCCATGTTGTTTTTTCTAAATAAAAATTGTTTAATTAAAAAAAAAGAAAAAGAAAAGTTGTTGACATTTTTGTTCAGTTACCTTATGATGGATGGATGGATAAATGAAACAGACTTAATGATGTCAGATCCGGTTCAAATCATTGAATGGGCCCGGATGTGAGTGGAGGAGGAGAGGAGGTGCTGATGCTGCGGGAGGAGCAGGAGGAGGAGGAGGAGGAGCCAGTGCGCATGCTCACAGCTGTTTACAACATCCATCTGTCACATCTTTTGTTAGCTCGGCTTCATTCAGAGCAGCAGATCAGGACACGCAGCACGGTGAGCGACATTTAATAATATTTAATAATAATCCTCATCAATAATAACACAGCGACGCTGGCGTTGATACAGCGCATGCTCCGTGTCAGGTAACGCTGAATTAGGTGAGGCAGGCTGCTAACGCGTTAGCATGCTTCACTAATCAGATGATCGGGGGTTCGATCCCCGGCTCCTCCGGCCTGCATGTCGAAGTGTCCTCGGGCCAGAAGCGTCAGCTTAATGACTAAAAAAGTAAATGTAGGGAACCTTTTCACTATTTAACAATGAAATAGTAAACACTGGTTAATTAGCAGGTGCTAATTAAGGTCCTGTTCCATTCAGTGCAGCAGAGACTTTGCAGTGAGCTCCCCTGAATGGAACTGGACCTTAATTAGCATCATAGGGTTAAGGTTAGGGCAGGTGCTCGGTTCAGGTCCAGTATGGAGGGTGGACTGGTAGCTGGTGAGGTGCCAGTTCACCTCCTGGCCACTGCTGTGTGTCTATTTCAGGATTGAAATGCATATGTGAATAAATAATTTCTTAATAAATTAAAAAATCTCATTAAAAATGAACATTTTGCATTCGTAGTTCTGTCGAGCTTCTTTGATTTTGATTTGTGCGTCAGCAGGTTTTTTTTTTCCACGTCAACATGACTTCACGTGTCGGCCTCAGAGCTGTTGGTACCAACGGAAGTGACTTCAAGCCCAGGGAGAGGGTGGCCCCACATTACCAGATGAGGTGAGTAACTTTTCATCTGTTTCTGATATTGGTCATTAAATATAATAAAAACACACAGGAAACCAAAGGAATGACAGCACAGAGACTACGTCCAGGTTTTAGACAGTCTGCAGGGACATCACGGAGACTACGTCCAGGTTTTAGACAGTCTGCGGGGACATCACGGAGACTACGTCCAGGTTTTAGACAGTCTGCGGGGACGTCACAGAGACTACGTCCAGGTTTTAGACAGTCTGCGGGGACATCATGGAGACTACGTCCAGGTTTTAGACCGTCACTGAGACTATGTCCAGGTTTTAGACAGTCTGCGGGGACGTCACAGAGACTACGTCCAGGTTTTAGACCGTCACTGAGACTATGTCCAGGTTTTAGACAGTCTGCGGAGGACGTCACAGAGACTAGGTCCAGGTTTTAGACAGTCTGTGGAGGATGTCACGGAGACTACGTCCAGGTTTTAGACAGTCTGCGGAGACATCACAGAGACTATGTCCAGGTTTTAGACAGTCTGCGGAGGACGTCACAGAGACTAGGTCCAGGTTTTAGACAGTCTGTGGGGACGTCACTGAGACTACGTCCAGGTTTTAGACAGTCTGTGGAGGATGTCACGGAGACTACGTCCAGGTTTTAGACAGTCTGCGGAGACATCACAGAGACTATGTCCAGGTTTTAGACAGTCTGCGGAGGACGTCACAGAGACTAGGTCCAGGTTTTAGACAGTCTGTGGGGACGTCACTGAGACTACGTCCAGGTTTTAGACAGACTGTGGAGACGTCACGAAGACTACGTCCAGGTTTTAGACAGACTGTGGAGACGTCACGAAGACTACGTCCAGGTTTTAGACAGTCTGCGGAGGACGTCACAGAGACTAGGTCCAGGTTTTAGACAGACTGTGGCGACGTCACGAAGACTACGTCCAGGTTTTAGACAGTCTGCGGGGACATCACAGAGAATACGTCCAGGTTTTAGACAGTCTGTGGCGGACGTTACGGAGACTACGTCCAGGTTTTAGACAGTTAAGAGTGAAATCAAGAGAGACGCCTCCACAGAAATGAACGTTGTGATCCAAATTCTAATAAATTCATATAAAGAAACCAAAATTAGAATTTTAGATTGTTGCAGAAGATTCTAGGATATGATTCATTTTTCTAAAGAAAATGTATAAATTAGAGACAGATATCTAAAAAAAAAACAGAAAACAGAGCCTCCTAACATGCAACAGTGGACAGAGACAGTGGAGGAATAACACATCTGTGATTGCAAGAAGCACAACATAAAGAACAACAATAAAAATTAAATTTATCGAAGAATATGTTCCCTCCAACAATAAACTGAACACAGACACGAAGTGTTGCCGCTTGCTGAGGAGACTGAAGTCGTTCAGGACTCTGTTATAAACCTTTTCACTGTGGTGTCGTCTGCTGGAGGGGACTAGCCTGCACAGAGCAGGATGATATGTCATCACTAATACTCCTTGTTCGTCTGTTTAACAGTGCTTCCCTGAAGTCAGAGGTGCGGAAGTTGAACCTGGTCCACCTCGTCCTCTGGCTGCTGGTGGCGGCACAGGTGACCGTCAGCCACCTCAACCTGGTGTCACATGACACAGTGTCCATGCCGTACCAGTGGGAGTACCCCTACCTGCTCAGCCTCCTGCCTCTGCTCTGCAGCAGCCTGTCGCTTCCCAAAAACAACATCAGTTACCTGGTCATATCCATGATCAGCGGGGGGCTGTTCTCCGTGGCGCCTCTCATCTACGGCGGGATGGAGATGTTTCCTGTGGCGCAGCAGCTGTACCGCCACGGAAAGGCCTATCGCTTCATATTCGGCTTCTCCGCGGTGACTGTTATGTACCTCATCATGGTGGTCGCCGTTCAAGTGCACGCCTGGCAGTTATACTACATGAAAAAGCTGCTAGACTCGTGGTTCAACACCACCCAGGAGAAGAAGAAGAAGTAACGGAGCGAAAGAAGATGCGACTGGGTGAAAAACTGTTTTTATTTTTTATTTATTCAGAAGTTATGGGTTTTATTTATGTCTACCTTTGCAGTCATCATGTCATGTAACACCGCACGTTAGACACCAGTGATCTCTGACACATGTTAAGATGTATAATTTATGCAGGAACCTGGATTTTTAATCACTATTATTTATTTAAAGTGGATAATAAGTAGTTATCACACACAATCAGGAGAGGCAACATCCATAAACATCTAGTCACTTTGCATCTGAGTCTTGAGAAATGAACAGAACAGGTGTAGAGGTGTTCATACTTCCAGCATATATATTTTGCCTATTATTCGCAGCTGTATGTGTTAAAGGAAGTAGGTTTTCCTTTGCTGCAGATGTGCTGATGTTGTCTCTTTCATTAGGTCTACCTCTCTCAGTATATTGTGTTCCTTCAGATTGTATTTAAGCATTTAAAGAGAATATTGTTTTGTTTTTAGGTATTCTCATTCATAGCCAGTTTATTAAGCCCGCGTTCATTGATTTAAAATATGCATAACAATAAAATGAATACTGTTAAACTTGTTACAAACGGTGTCTGATTATTGTTTCCAAACTTTATTGAAAGAACAAACAAAGAATTCAGTCACATAGCATCAGCATAGTTACATGATAGTATAATAAGGTTTAAAAGGGAAAAGCAAAAATAAAATTTAGATGTGACAGACTTTGTTATCTTACAAAGTTCTAGTTATAACTGTTGTGACAGGTTACTGGTATGTTAGTATATCTTTTTATTTTATTTTATGTGATATTGTATATTGGTAAAATTAAAGAAGAGTACTACAATTTGGAGCAGGCTCAACAGACTGATCAGGAGAGCCAGCTCTGTCCTGGACCTTCCTCTGGACTCCACAGAGGAGGTGGGTGAGAGGGGGACAACCCCTCTTACCCACCTCCATGACACTGTGGGTCTCTGAGCAGCTCCTTCAGCAGCAGACTGCTACACCCACGGAGTAAGAAGGAGAGGCTCCGCAGGTCCTTCATCCAACACAACACATGCACCACCTGATTGTTGTCGTCTCATGTTCATTGCAATTTCTGTTTCTATTCTATTTCATTCTATTTCATTTATACCTTTGCAGTTCTTATTTATATCATGGTCACTTATTTTTGTAAGTTCTTCTGTCCGTTTAATTTCCGTCTGTTTATTGTGTTTTTAGTTTTGGCCTCTTCTACTTTTGTTTTTCTATCTTGCTGCTGTCACAAGTGAATTTTCCCGTGGTCTGATAAATAAAGTATCTATCTAATCTGTCTTAAATTATAAATAAATAAATAAATAAATAAATAAATAAATAAATAAATAAATAAATAAATAAATAAAGTATCTATCTAATCTGTCTTAAATTATAAATAAATAACTAAATAAATAAATAAATAAAGTATCTATCTAATCTGTCTTAAATTATAAATAAATAACTAAATAAATAAATAAATAAAGTATCTATCTAATCTGTCTTAAATAATAAATAAATAAAGTTTCTATCTAATCTGTCTTAAGTTTCTAGAGGAGCTGCCTGCTGTATTGTTTTTGTTTTTTGTATTCTCATCCAAAGCCAGTTTATTAAATTCCGCATAACAATAAAATTTAAAGTGTTAAACTCTGATTATCTTCACTGATAATTAATAATCATTATGATTATCTTCACTGTTAATTATTAATCATCATGGTTGTCTTCACTGATAATTAATAATCATCATGATTATCTTTACTGATCATTAATAATCTTTATGGTTGTCTTCACTGATCATTAATAATCATCATGATTATCTTCACTGATAATTAATAATCATCATGATTATATTCACTGACTCCATCATTAACCTTTGCCTCCGCTCTGCTCTGCGCATGCGCGCGGTGACTGACTGCCACGTCCTGGTTGACGTTGACAGTTTTTCTTCCTGATGCAGCCGGGGTGTAGCTAGGCTAAGCTAAGCTAGGCTAACAGAGATTTGTTTGAATCCCGGCTTTTATTTTTTAATTTTTTTTGTTTTTTTGTGGAGGTGGTGGAAACCTGGTGAAACCATAAAGCGTCTGATTCAAGGTAAACGACTTTATTTATCTGCGGCTCGTTTGTTTGTTTGATTCAGTTTAGTAGGAGTAAGGAAGCTAACCGCTAAGCTAACTAGCTCGGGTGCTAACGCGACGCCCCAAACAGGTGTTTGAAATGAAGTTATTGTTAAAAACAAACAGCTCCTGATGCGTGTTAAATACTGAATTAAATATAAAACACCTCATCTAGATGTTAACGTATTTTAAAGTCAGCTGTCGACGCCACAAGCGACACATTGAGCCGCTTTGTCTCCGACAGAAAGTGAAAAATACGGCAGCTGATTAACTGGAAGTGATTTAATAACACTGTGCTCTTCATTTAATGAACATATCTGTGTGTTATGAGCGCTGACAGGCTGCTGTGATGATGATGTGATGATGAAGGGCCCAGCTGACGTTAGCTGACAGATGACTGTGCGACTTTAACATCCAGCCTCATTTGAAATTATTTTAAAACATTTGAAAACATTTTAAACCTCCAGGCAGCAAAACAAACGTTTAATTTGTCTGTAAGCATCAACACACACTGTCAGTCTAAAACACACTGCGTGCTAAACCCCCACTTCAATAATCCCCCTGACACACAGCTGCCTGCATTAAACTCACTGTGTGTGTGTGTGTGTGTGTGTGTGTGTGTGTGTGTGTGTGTGTGTGACAGTTAATCCAGCTGCAAACTACAAGAACACGTTGTAATAATAACTCAAATGTAGGTTATAGTCACGCTTAAGGATGTAACGATTCGATACGGTTCACGATACGATATTTTATTTAATCAAAATGAGCTACAGACAAATTCTGGCCAAATCAAATGATCTTTTTATTTGTAGGAAAAACAATCTGAGGTGCTTTTTTTTACAGAAACTCTCAAACAGTTTGTGTTCTCTTATAAAAAGTGCAACTTACATCTTAAACAACAAAACTCATGACAGATATCTCCTTTCTCCTCCTCCTCCTCCTTCCTGCCTTTCTCACAGTTGTATTTTTGTATATATTGAATCCAAAATGCTCCACACAGGTGATTTCAAACTGCTCGGTGCGTCCTCTGTTTCCGTACCTACGTAGTGACGTGAGTTACATTACTTGACGCCTGACGTTAAACAAATGAATCACCAACCAGTGACCTTTTTTCAAGATAACGTAACCTATTTCTAACACATCCTACTTCTCTTGCATACGCGATTTATTTTTTCTGTCAACCGGCGCGAACCGTCACGCATTTGTACCGATTTTTAATCGTGTCAAGATGCATCGTTACATCCCTAGTCACAGTTAATCCAGCTGCAAACTACAAGGACACTTTGTAATAATAACTCAAATGTAGGTTATAGTTATGTTGCATGCCAAACAAAAACCTGTCTAACATGATAAACAGTGTATATATTTTATTTACTTAACCTTCCTGTCGTGTTCCGGTCACAAGGCCTTATGATATCCTCCACACTATGCACTTGAACATATAAAAGTGATGATCACCTCTCTCATTGAATTTTGAGTGTTTTTAATCAACCTGTTGTGTTCCCGGTCAAAAGTGACCGCCATAGGAAGATTAGCTTTCATTGACACACACACTCTTGTGTCATACGTTCCCAAGAAGAACAGAAATGTCAGCTGATGAGCACGCTACACAGAGACAACAGTTTCAGTCCAGTGTGATGAGACGAACGTCATTTTACCTTAAGAGCAGTTACAGTAAAACAGACCGGTCAGTTTGGACCGGGAACGTTAAAGTAAGGGGCGGGAGGTGAACACGACCAGAGGGTTAAAGGTGCAGTGTGTAGCTGTGTTGCAATCCCCTGAAAAACACTGTTTCGAGTCAGTGTTACGAGAGAAGAACCCTTAAATAAAGAGGACTGGATTCAAAGTATCAAAGTTGGATTTAATATTCCTGTACATCAGTGCAACACACAAAAGAAAAGGCTCCGCGAGGAGCTCTAACCGTTGGTTCTTATACATTGTTTAAAAATGGGCTGTGTCGGACGCCTCCCCACTGATACAGATAACATAACATTCCTTTAGTTGGTTTTCTGCTCAGTAATGAACATTATATTTTATATCCACATGGTCCTCCCCTAGCCTGTCTCTGCTGTCCTTGTACTATTAATTTATAAGTGTCTCTCCCTGCCAGCCTCAGTAAATCAGAGGCCAACTAAGGGAGGTATGCGAGACATACACACAATCTATATGAGTTAAAATATCTGAACCCCAGTGTGATCCTAATAACAGTCAGTAATCAGTTTGTCTGTCTCCCCCGTTAGATATAAAAGGCTAATTTTTAAAGTAACAAACATTAAAAATATTAAGATTTGAAGGTAGTTATGAATATTGTATTCCATGTTTGCATTATTCTCAAAATAAATCTTACACACTGCACCTTTAAACTCTTAATCTCTTGTCTAGCTGCTTCATATTTTTGGGTCAAAGTCTGTCAAAGTGTAGAATCAGTGTTGCCACCTCACCAGGTGACGTTTGACCCTTAGACTCTGCCCTTCAAGTTGAGCTGTGTGACTCCATAGTCATTGCATTGATTGGATTTCAGATTATAATCTGGATAAACACTGCAGGCCTCAGATAAAAGCTGCTAATTTGAACATAATCCCTTTGTCTCCTCCTGACCTGTTAACCTGCTCACACAGACCCAGTCTTACCTGTAGCATTGGGAAGTCCGAATTTTTTTACTGATTTGGATCACTGACCCTCTTGGGGGTAAATTAAACGAATCATCTCGTTTTTTATTTTATATCTCGGCCTCTTGTGGAGGACGTAAACGTAACAAATGAATGAGCCGCTGTGTGTGCTGCTCGTCACACGGCCTGAGCACGTAACAAATGCTGCTGAAGCATTACACGTTGTTCTTCTGATTTGTTTCTTTAAAAAAATATAAAAAACACCTCTGTCCCTCTGTTGATCGTGTTCAGCGGCGGGAGCAGAAGAGGTCGGACGGCACCATGAACGGCCAGCTGGACCTGAGCGGGAAGCTGATCATCAAAGCCCAGTTGGGCGATGACATCAGACGCATCCCCATCCATAACGAAGACATCACCTATGACGAGCTGGTGCTGATGATGCAGCGCGTTTTCAGGGGGAAGCTGCAGAGCAACGACGAGGTGACCATCAAATACAAGGACGAAGGTGAGTCGGGACTGATTGGTCTCAGGGGTGAAAGAACGTTGACTCATATCCATCAGGCCGGCTTATTCAGTACGACAAGTGCATAATGTATCCGATTACTTTGGAATAAAGTTTCTTTTGCTGTCTCAGCATTTCCCCTCAAACTGAATCACCTCTTTCCCTTTTCATAGATGACGACCTCATCACCATCTTCGACAGCTCCGACCTCTCCTTCGCCATCCAGTGTAGTAGAATACTCAAACTGACTTTGTTCGGTAAGATATCGAAGCACGCACTTCCTTTCTTTTCTTTTCTTTTCTTTACAAACAGAGAATGAACCTAAACGAACCCGAAACTTCCGGCCTGTAGATGTCATGTGACAGCTCGAACCGGCTGTTACACCATCCAGTCACTGGAGGGCAGTCCAGTTTATGTTTCACCACACACACATACACACTCAGCTCTTCTGTAGTCCAAATGAAGTTTCACTCCCTTCTTTGGGTTGGGATTTCTTTGTGTTGTTTCTTAGCAAATAAAAAATGTGACAGGCGGTAGATGGATTTGTTCACAAGGGACGTGTTCCCTTTTGTCCCAGTTATTCTGGTTCCTAATCTGAATGTTAGGCCTCACCTTAACGTGTCAGGTTGAGGCCTGTTTGTACACGTAGTAACAACATGTTGTTTAGAGACGAGCTGGTAACTACATGGGATACACTGTATATGCAGCTTTGTGGGTGCAAATCCACAGACTGAGTTCAAGTTGAATTATATTCCATCCATCCATCCTTTAGCTGTACACGCTTGTCCTTTTCAATAGTCGGGGTAGTCTGGGGCTGATCCCAGCTCACAGTGAACACTGACTCGTGCCATCTGGGACAGCTTACTTTCAATTAAAGCCAAAAAACTATATGCCCATATATAGCTCCCAAACTGAAATCTGTAAAACAACTTGATGTTTTCACTGATCATATCTCCTGACAGGCCGTCTCTGCGTTAATGTTATTCATTTAAAGGCAGGACTACGTCCCAGAAATGTGTCTCGGCTCTTTCTCCTTCCTGCCAGGAAACAAAGTTATGGTAGAGAGAGAACTTTACGTTTTCAGTCTACAGAATGTTGCTCTCAGCTATGAAATAAAGCTGTACAAATGTAATAATCTAATCTAGATTCGACACAGATAGAAATACTCGCTCTTCACTCTGTAATGACTACACGATGTCGTCTGCCCTCTTGCTGCTATTAATATCGGCGGAGCTGTAACATATTTCTCCCTCTCCCAATCAAACTCAGAGTCCGGGCTCGTCATCGCGTGTCATCGCCTCACATGGAACTGATTCGTGCGGACATGTGTTGAGATTCAAACTGAGCGAGAGCAGCTGGAATCTCGGCGAAGGGCGCCGCGACCCCCGTGCGTCTCTGTTCAGCATTATCCACTCGAATATTTAAGAGGAAACGACGTTCAGTCTCACTCCTCACGCGGGATAATGAGGCTGGATTGACCCGTGCGGTGCAGTTCCTGGAGCTATCGGTCTGATTTAAGCAATATTACACTCGAGGGCGTGCTTTAACGTCATTATTGGCACCAGTGCCCCTTTTTTTCCCAGCATTCCTCAGCTCCATTGTTGGTTAAATGCTTAGCTGGCAGGAAGCTCGTGTCTGATTCAGCCATGTGACGGATGATCTCTGTAATCCCAGGTATTCACAGTGTGGAGCCAGCAGAAGTGGGACAGATCATCAGTCATCGTGGACACACACTCGGTGTAGAATTAACAGATTCTACAGACCTGCAGATCTGTCGCTGTCCTGAAGTTCACGTCTCTCTGTGGTGGCAGCATATCGTCCTCTTTAAACACGTCTTTAGTTTGCTTCCGCTCACCTTTGCTTTGTTTTTTTTACCATCTGCTCAGCTGCTGACACGTTTCCCGTACAGTCTGATCCAGATATTCCTCGTGGAATATAACTCAAATGTAGACTGTGATCTATATCAACGAGCAGTTCAAATTCAAGACAACGTCGCCCCAAGTGGGAGATGATCGTAATGAGATCCAGATTTAAGTATTGTATAAAAAGACTCGCATTAATAAACGTAAGGACCGGGGGATTGTTGTCTCCTGTGAAAGCCATCAGAGCTGGAGTTTGCTCCATCAAACCGCCCTCGAGGGTCACAGATGGAGAAATGTTTGACTTTTACTCAACCACACTCCGCCAAACAAACAATAGGGCTTTAATTCGCTCACGTGTGTCGTCTCTCGTCACCTCTCTCTGTCTGCAGTGAACGGTCAGCCGCGACCTTTGGAGTCCAGTCAGGTGAAATACCTGCGCAGGGAGCTCATCGAGCTCAGGAATAAAGTCAACAACCTCTTGGACAGCCTGGAGCCCCCCTCAGAGCCTGGACTGGCTGCTACAGCACCGGACAGTGGTAAGCACGCACACACACACACACACACACACACACACACACACACAGCCCGCCAGTATGTCTGTATCACTGTATGTTTAGAAACAGTGACACCATGACAGAGTTTGTCCAACATGGAGCTCTGACATGTTTATTCAGCTGCTCAGTCTGTATCTCGGTCATAATTAAAGCCTGACTGATGAACCCGTAACTTTTTTTACCGGACGTGATGAGTTTCAGTGTGCTGTTGTAACATAACGTATCTTTGTCAGTGGTTTATTCCCAGTGGTAAAATTCCTGGAATTTTGAAACCCTAATTATCATCATCATAATATCGGTACGTGCATCTGCCCCAAAAATCCAGTTTTGGTCACAATTCTTAAAAAAATAAAATCTAAGGGATCCATATCAAGATAGTTTGTTTATGTCATGTACTTATGTACGTTTATATTTCACATTTAATCATTGTTGGTGTGTGACAGTTGAAGAGGGGACAGATGTGTCATGTCCAGCTGTTGGTAGTGTTGTAGAGGAGGTCCTCTCTGAAGAGCTGGAGGTCTTCAGTAGGTTGAAGGTAGAGAGGGATGCCCCTGATCTGTAGGAGCTGGTAGGACGTTCCACCAACAGGAAACGACAGACGAGAAAAGTTTGGACTGTCCTGAGCCAGGAGGAGGAAACATCTGTCTGTGTGAGGACGTTCAAGAACCGGAGACTGCTTTGTAGTCAGCGTTCCTGCTACAGGTCGACAGTGCAGCTCGGTGAGCAGCAGGGCGACGTGACCTTTTGGGTTGATTAAACCCCAAAGTGTTTCACTGTGCAGGCTGGGAGTCGAGATGAACACAGCCTGGATCAGGAGTCGGGTAGCATGTCGAGTCAGTCTGATTTTACTGATGATGTGAAGTGCGAAGCGGCATGAAGCGACGTTTTGAGAGATCGGAAGTGAAGTTTGATGTTGTTGTTGTCATGGTGAATACACACTAAAATTAATACAACGATGGATTTTAGGCTGGAAATGAATTCACGCCTCTCACACGTGTTTGTGTGATACAGACAGGATAACGTATGCCACATGTTTACCCACATACACACAGCCCAGGCGCTTTACATCGCACTGATGGAGTCACGCGGCCTCGTTAACAAACAACACTTCCACATGCTCACAGCCAGAATCAGAAGATCTATAACCCACAGACGTACCGGCACCAGACCGAGACACTTTACGAGGGTTGGACGTAGTTGTAATAACTTAATAACTTTTTTTTTAACGTAAGGATGTGTCTGGAATTATACACTACATTTGTAGCTTTAATTATACGCCGCGTACGTCATGGTTCTGTCCGGATTGTGGTCGCTCACGCCCACGTACATGTGCACGTTCCCTCCCCTCACGTGATGAGGAACATGTGCAGTTATATATTTGTTATTATATTTTTATTCTGCCCTCTCCTGAACAAGCACATGTTCACATGTCGATCTGAATTTTGACAAACATGGACTTTTGTGTCGCTGTTTCTAGACTCGATGGATGGACGTGAAGGTAAAGTGATGGCAGCAGACCTCGCAGTGAAACAGGCCACTCCGGTCAGCGCAGCCAGCATGTCGGCCTTCGACCCGTTAAAAAACCAGGACGAGGTCAGCAAGAATGTCATCTCCGCCTTTGGCCTGAGCGAGGACCAGGCACCAGGTACTACACACCATCCAACTGCAAAAAGTAGTCATGTAAATTACTATAATAATAATAATTAACGTCTGTTTGTTTGTCCGTCTCTCTCTGTAGCTCCTCCAGCAGCAGAGGAGCGCTCAGGAACCCCTGACAGCATCGCCTCCTCCTCGTCTGCAGCCCCTCAGCCAGGAGTGCCCCCCCAACCACAGGCTCCCTATCCTGGAGTACAGCAGGGCCCCCCAGCTGGCATGGATGGTGAGACACAGTAAAGAGTTTCAGCTGGTATGATCTGATTCACAGGTCAGGGAGTTGGATCTTTAAAATATTCTGCACAACATATATTTAATACTTTAGGTACCGAATGAGAAGACTCTCTGAGTCAGGGCCTGGATGGCGGCCTACCCGGCAGGTGGGACCTTTTTTAACGTAAATAATTGTGAGGAATAAATCTAAATACTTTTCATCATAACTGTGACTAAAGGAGTCACTCTGAGAACATGCCACAGACTTATTCTGCTGTGAATCAGCAAATCTCACCGCATGAGAAATGATCCGTGAGTCTTATCGTTGCTGAATCCTCATCAGTGCTGCATAAACAAGAGTTTAGGAGGCGGAGGCGTTATCGCAGCTCTCCCCCGTGTGAGATCTTTAATATGCACATGTTGGACCCGGAGAAAGACAAACGAACTGAGGATCAGGCAGCTGGCAGGCAACGTTTATTTAACTCTATTTTCCCAGCACAAGCTCAGTTGAGAAAATAGTTTTCTGTGCCAATCGTGGATGTCCACGTTCTAAGTATCTCAACTTAACATGAGGGAATTCTCTGGCTTGTTCCGCCTCATGGCCCGGGCAGGTGCAGCCACAGAGGTGCATGTTGTTCTGGTGCTGTAAGCGGATTGGATTGTTTTCATCTTGTGGGTTTTTCTTTTTTGGCCTAGCCGACGGAGGAGAAACATTAAGGTGCACCCTGTGAGAGCAGTAAGTTGTTCTCACACCGCTGACTCCTCGCCACACCTGCACATCGCTGAAGGTCGACACACATGTGCGATGACTACTTTGATTTAACTGGTGGTTTGTGGTTTGGCCTGGCGTTGCACGGTCTATCCAAAAGGGCTCAATAAGAGTTTAATTCATCCAGGAGGAGGACGTATTCAGTGACACTGTGGTGCACACAAACAGCTGTTGTTGCTCCTCCACCAGGAGCAACAACAGACCTTCTTGTATGGTGAGTCACTCGTTCTGTAGCTGGTTTCATGTTTTTCAGGCTTCGTGTGTTTCTCTGTCATGGAGTCGAGCATCTGCACGGGCACACAGCTCGGCACATATACCTGAGCTCACCGAAAGGAATGAGCGGGCGTATCATAATGATACCACATCGCTCCGGCTCTGCCAACACATGTCTGACAGATGACACAGAGGGTGTGTGGTGGATTTGATGAGGAGTTTATTTGATTAGGGTGGAAATCGACACACAAACAGAATTACAATTTAGTAGATCCTCACTCACTCACGATAACCTACAACCTAGTTCACCCTGTACTTAGAGCGTCATCTACACAAAGGACTCGTCTGTTTGAGGCAAAAATCAGGCCACCTTGCTCCACCTTGCTCCACCTCGGTTCACCTTGCTCCACCTCGGTTCACCTTGCTCCACCTCGCTCCACCTCGCTCTACCTCAGTTCACCTTGCTCCACCTCGCTCTACCTCAGTTCACCTTGCTCCACCTCGGTTCACCTTGCTCCACCTCAGTTCACCTTGCTCCACCTCGCTCTACCTCAGTTCACCTCGCTTCACCTCGGGCCAACTGTGCAGTAGGTAGGCTTAGTCGTTCTCCAACAACTCCAGAGTTTTGCCTCCTGTTTCCGTGGCCAGGCTGGAAACCAAATCATTTGACAGTTGGTCCACCGAGTAATTAAGGGCGCTTTCATACCAGCACTTTAAACGGACCAGAGTTCGTTTCCTCGGATAGTCCGGTTTATTTGAGCACATGTGAAAGCTCATCCTATCTCCGCTGGATAGTCCGCACTGAAAACGTGGCCTGCTTTGTAAGAGAGCCCTGGTGCGGTTGACTAAGATCAGAAAGTCAGTCAGTGAGATGCGTTTTCTTCTTCCTGTCAGTCAGTCAGTGATTGTTTTTGGACGGCACCGCCCCCCCCAAACGAGCAGCTGTCATAACTGCATGACATTGTCCAGGCGGTTTGAAAGTGAATTCTGGGCTCTTTGGTTTGTTGCCAGGCGTTGGCGAGCTCGTTTATGAGTGAAGGACTGAGGTTTAACTAAAGCCCCTCGCTGAAGTTCAGCAAACCAACTCCAATCAAAACAATTTCCTCACAGGGATCAGTGATGGAGAACTCTGGCCTGATCCCATCTTGTAAACGTTAGCAGGTCATCTCCAAAGCCCAACATGGCAACAAACAGTTCTTCCTCTCCTTATAAGTTCCTTAGACGTTCCCTTCTTCTTCTTCTTTGTTGGCGCACAAAGACATTAAAGTAGACCGTGCCAAGTCTTTGTCGTCTTCCTGTATTATTCTTGTCTCTTGTTGCAAATTGTTTGTTGACGACCTCAAGGCGAGTCAAGTGGAGATGCCAGCGGAGCATGTGTGGCCTGTTTAAAGATGGCCTCAGGCTCGCTATGAATGTAAGCTTAGGTAACTTGTTACCATAAAAATGCTGCTAACGAGATCCATAAGTCGATGGTAAAGATTTCGACCTGTTGTCTGTCAGATGATAATAAGTGCTTGGCAATAATTTGCGAGAGAGAAAGAAACTATAAACACATGGTGCAGCAGCAGCTTCGACATTAGCACGAGGCCTCTAATCAGATGGGCCGCTGTGCGTTTGGTGTGAAATGTTTATTTAAAAATAGGTCCTTGTTCTCATGACTCCTTCTTTAGGCATGCTCGGAGGTCAGCAGAGCTGCAGCCAACTTCTTCTTTGTTCGGATCGTTCTCCCAAGCGGGGAAAGAAGAAATGCATCTCTGTCTTCAGCGAGGCCCCCGGTCAGTTCTCGCATAGCTGACCTCTTGGCTGCGCTGAGGTGAAATGAACTCTCCGGGCCAAAGAGGTCTAGGAGCCACACATCCATCCATCACCGTTACATAACGCTCGTGATGGGTTACAGACTGTGGAGAACATGAGAAGAAGAAGCCAATTTAACACACATGCCTTCCCTCACAATAAATATCATGTTAAAGGTGCTGTCAGTGAGATAACAGATGGCTGCCACATCACGGTAATGCTTATAGACACCGTGCACTGTTTCCAGCTGAATATATTTAGATGTCAAGAGTCTCCCGCACCAACGCAAAGACTTGTTTTCTGCTAATTCATTGAGCCTCAGCTGCTTAAGCTGAGTTATTTCTAAGTGAGGCTTATAAACTAAACTGCAGCATCCTCCCAAACTGTGGAAAATCAGCACCGGCCTTCCCATCGATCGTGCCTTCTCTCCCAATTTGTATGCCAGGCAGGAGAAGAGTTAGGCCTCATTAAGGAAGAACACCAGCTCGCCAAGTCTCTGCATGTTTGCTTAACATTCAGACATCTAATGGAAAACTTGAATGTTTCCATGTTTTTGAAACATAATAAAAAAAGACGTGCAGTGACGTCGCCGTCGAGTCAAGTTGTTGCAGATGACTCGTCGTGCTCCGGGCTTCTGTTGATGTTCACTGTTACTATTTAAGGCTGCACGTGTGCATGTACGCAGTATGGACCGGTGAAGTCATGGTTAATTAAAGTGCCTACAGGAAGTCACTGTCTGCACACACAGATGTGTCTAGAGGACAGCCCGAGTTTCCCCGAGTCACAGAGGTCAGGTCTCTGTTTGTCTATCTGTGATGGACAAAACATTGTGTCAGAGTTGTTGCAGGTGGATGCACAGGAGACCCAGTTTCCATTTTCCATGGGATTCTAGTTGAATTTTAAAAAGCTATAAATGCATCTCTCACCGACACTGTGTGTAATCTTCAGGCTGCATTCAGACTTTTGTTTTTTTTTCTTTCACTCGAGTGCGGGTCGTGTGTTTTTGCTGTTGCGGTGTTGCAAAGTTAAACCAGATCCAACTTTTGTAAAAACGCTGCAGCCGCCAATCAGACAAACAACCTGAACTAAATCTAAACAGGTCAGAGTTTAAATCTAAATGCTGACCTGGCTCACAAAATAGAGACACGAAGAAGAGACAGAGACAGTGAATGAGAGTGAGCGAGCGCAGACCTCGATAACGCCGATTAATCAGAGAAATAAAAAGTTATTTCTTGATTTCACAGTGCACATAACACATACCTCGCTGCACCTGATCTTCACAACTGTAACTACGTCAGTGAGCAGTCTGTGGACGTAGGAACAATTACACCATCAGATCTGTGATCGAGCCGACAAACTGTGTGGCTAAGTGAAAACAAAAGCTCATAAAATCACATCTGGATTGTATCCGGACATCAAAGTGTCAACGAGGCTCATCTTATTTCCCTTTGTGCTCATAGTGTTTGTTTCTGTCTCTTCAGGTCAGGTGTATCAGCAGTACCAGGCTCCAGGTGGATACCCGCCTCAGCAACCAGGTGCCCCGCAGCAGCAGCAGCAGCAGCAGTACGGTATGCAGTACTCTGGTAAGAAGTGGCTGCTGAATTAAGGTGCCTCTCTTTCCTCTCCAGAGTTTAACAGAGTATTAAAGAGACTTCCTCTCTCTGCAGGATACAGCGCTCAGCCCGGAGCTCCTCAGCCTGGCCCACCACAGCCGCAGCAGCAGCAGCAGCAGTTTCAGAACTACGCACCTCCCTCCTCCCAGGCTCAGGCCCCTGGTCCAGCTCAGGCTCCAGCTCCGGGCTTCCAGGGTGGCCAGCAGCAGCCCCATCCATCTCAGGGAGCCCAGCAGCAATATCCACCGGGAACCTTCCCTCCCCAAAACTATACCTCCCAGGCCTCCCAGCCTGCCAACTACAGCCTGCCGCCCAGCTCCCAGCCTGGCCCGGGGTACCAACCCCGCCCCGGGTACACCCCACCTCCAGGCAGCACTGTCACCCCTCCACCAGGAGCTGGTAACCCATACGCCCGTAACCGCCCACCTTATGGCCAGGGCTACACTCAGCCAGGCCCTGGATACCGGTAAAAGAGGATAGTGGATGTTACTGATCCTCACACACACCCTTCAAACCCCCCCGACCCCTATGTGTGGCTCCAACTGTTTGGCGTGGGTGCAGGAAATATGTTCCACCGCTCTGCACCCCCCCTTCCCCTCCAAGTTCATACAAATAAGAAGTGCAAATATAAAACAAGCAGCTCCCCCAGTCTGATGGTTAGTGTTTGTATGCGTCTCTCCAACACGCCGCTCTGTTCTGGCCCCCCGGTGTTCGTTCCTCGTGTTATTTTTCCCGCTCTCTCCACATCTGCTCCGCCCTCTCGTATCTGTCATTGTACAAAATGTAACCAGTCTGTACGCACACACCTGGAAGACCAAAACAGGCTGTTTGCACAAACCGTTTCTTTTCACGGTAACACGCCATTATTTTGCGAGTGAGATCAGCGTCCGGCATTCTGCATCCGCGTCGCACGTTAGACTGAAAAACATCTCGGCTGAGTGTGTAGATGCATCTGTAAGACACTATCTGTATGAAGTTACCCTGTTGACGTTTGTTTTTTTCTTCCTTATTGATCAAGTTCACCACCGTGTCGGTATTAAATGTGTCAATGAAACTGCCCCACGTCGGGAACACTAGCTAAGTGACGGCTAACGGGAGGTGTAGATCCCAGCGTCAGTGAAGACTTGTTTAGCTCGTTATATCACCTCCAGTAAAAGCTTGCTATCTCTCTCTCTCTTTATCTTATCACTGGTTTTTACTAATAAATCAAACCCCACCTTCAAGTGAGATTAGTTGTTTATGTATAAACTGTAACATTTTTTTTCTTGAACCTAATAAATGATTGAGACCCAACTGGAGTTCATCTTTTTGTTTGGATACTGTGTAGCTCTTGGCTCTGTGTTTTCTTGCTGCCCTCCTCTTAACACTCTCTCTTTGTGGTTTCTGAGTTCATGTCTCTGTTAAGCTTGGCTTCTTTCTTCATCCTCCACCCAGATTAGGAAAACTGTGGTAATGCTGGTATCCCTATTTTGCTTTTCTGCCTGTGGGTTGTGGTTGGACGGGACATGTGGCGTGCGAGTATGTGGTCGATTGTTCGTGTCAAACTGTCTCGCTGAGTGAGAAGAATCGAGTGCATAGCATTTATTAAAAATGATTCAGATGAGTGTGTTTAGTGTTGCTTTTCACCTCGTCTGTGCCAAACTCAGATCTCTCTTCAGATGTTAGCCACAATGTTAGAAATCAGGTTTATCTCTGGAGTTTAATTTTTGTACGACACCTCGCGTCCTTTATTTCATCCAATTCAGATCAGAATTTAAGCGTAGAAACAGTTACTATGCATCATTCATTAGGAAAAGTGACATTTCTATTTGCAAAGTATGAGGCTACTACCAGCAAAAGGTTAACTTAGAAATGGAAATGAGGAAACAAAATGTGCACCATTAACTCACTTAACAAACTCACTTTGTGCAGATTAAATTCAAGATGTGTGGTGGTGAGCTTTAGGGGTCCTGGTAGACTCATTTCGTTGACGAAGCCAGGTCAGCTGCCTCCCCGTTTTTCAGCAGTATTTGTGCTAAGCTTAAATAGTTTGCTTCTAGTACGACAGAGGATTGGTGCCAATTTTAAAGAAAAATTCAGAATTTTAATGAAAAAAGTCAGAATTTTGAGAAAAAGACAAATTTGAAAAAAAGATTTTTAAAGAAAAAAATGAGAATTTTGATGAAAAAATGTAAGAATTTATTAGAAAGTCAAAAGTCAAAATTGAAGGAAAAAAATAGAATTTTTAGGAAAGACAATTTTAAAGAAAAAAAAATCAGATTTTTTTAGGGAAATAAGTCTGAATCTTGATGAAAAAAAGACAATTTTGAAGAAAAAATTGAATGTTAAAAAAAGTGTTCAGAATTTTTTTTAAAAAGGAAGAATTTTAATTTTCATCATAAATTTGAGAAAAAAGACAATTTTGAAGAAAATGTGTGATGAATAACAGAATTTTAATGAAAAAGTCAGAATTTGGAGGGGAAAAGTCAGAATTTTAATTTTAAAAAGTCAGAATTTGGAGGGGAAAAGTCAGAATTTTAATTTTAAAAAGTCAGAATTTGGAGGAAAAAGAAGTCAGACAAAAGTAAGTATTTTTTGATGAAAGACAATTTTGAGGAAAAGGAAGTCGGAATCTTCAGGGAAAAAGTCAGAATTTTGAAGAAAAAAGTCAGAATTTGGAGGGGGAAAAGGCAAAATTTTAAAGAAAAAAGTCAGAATTAAAATTTTAAAAAGTCAGAATTTTTAGGAAAAAAGTCAGAATTTTTAGGAAAAAAGTCAGAATTTAGAAAAAAAAAAGTCAGAAAAAAAAGTAAGTATTTATTGATGAAAAAGACAATTTTGAGAAAAAGGAAGTCAGAATCTTTAGGGAAAAAGTCAGAATTTTGAAGAAAAAAGTCAGAATTTGGAGGGGAAAAAAGGCAAAATTTTTAAGAGAAAATTCGGAATTTGTAAGGGAAAAAAATCTGAATTTTAATTTTAAAAAGTCAAAATTTTGAGGAAAAAGAAGTCAGAATTCAGAAAAAAAGTCAGAAAAAAGTAAGTATTTATTGATGAAAAAGACAATTTTGAGGAAAAGGAAGTCAGAATCGTCAGGAAAAAAGTCAGAATTTTGTTGAAAGGGACAATTTTGAAAGATTTTGAAAGGGAAAACTCTCGTTCACCTTGGGTTCACACTGACATTAGGTGACCTCAACGACTTAACCTGACCAGTCAGTCAGAGCTGAAGAAGCCTCTTCGAAGAGATGTGAAATATCTTCACGGATCTACAAGCAAGACAGAACTCCTCGAAAACCAAAGAAAAACCTTATTTCTTCAACATAAAAGGAATTGAAGTCAAATGGAAATGAATATTCGTAAATATAAAAACAAGATTTATTGCTGAAAACATACATGGTGCATCAAAAACAACTGCAGTCATAACAGATGTGGAAAACCCCCCTGGCAATTTCTCTCCAATGATTCATAACTTTATGTACACTTTGAAGTAAATTTGAACACAAAAACATAAATTATGTCATTTGTTTATGTCATTTCCACATTGAAGCTCAGTTTATTCATTTATACACTTTTATATAAATTTTAATATTTTCTGAAATACCGGACAAGACTGCACAAGCATGACAAACGCATAAATCTTTTGTTTCCAACATTTGGGCTAAAGCTGTTTTATCTTTTACCTGAAATATATCAAAATATGTGATCCCTGGTATACAAATTGCATTTCACACCATATACATATATGAACAAAAGTTTAATACTGTGCAAACTGCAACTGCTAATAATCCCTTAGGGCCAGCAGAAGGTCGATTCTACATGTCTGTGTGTACTTTTATTTTACATAGCCCAAATGTACAATCAAAGTATGATTTGCACCTCTCTGTACACAAATGACCAATGACATGACATGCAAGTATTGGGAACAATTTTTACTTTCTCATCTCAAAAGCCCGAGCATACACAGAATATTCAGTAACGATCCCTTTGATAAATAATATCATACAAGTTATTACACTTTGGGAGCCAGCTTCCCAACATTTTCTCTGTGATTACTGTATATTCAACATTTTGGTTCACTTAAACTCCTGCGTTCTTTTGTCTGTTATACAGAATTTAAGATCAATGTTACAAATGAACTCAATGGAGGTTGGTAACACCTAAAAGTCCTGTACAGGTTCGTACCTGGGAGAGTAAGCAGAGTTCAAACAGACAGACCCGCCTACAGTGTCCATGGTAACGTGAAAGAAAGGCCCACCATCCATCCATTCAAGGCCTAGTCAGGCGTCTTTGTCTTCCTCACAACCAAGGAAGGCGTCCTTCCTGGACAGCCTTGCGGGGTCTTACCACTTCCCAGGTATGGGCGTGCCACACTCGTACCAGCCTACGTAAGTAACGTGTGACTTCCCTCCGATCTCTCCGAAGCTGACAGGTTCCTGTCTCACCGCTCTATAAAACCCTGGAACAAAGACACAGCAGATGGATAAGAGTCTGCACATCTTAATAACTATGATGGTTATTGGTCATGGCGAACCAAAATACCTGGCCTGCTTGGTAGCTGGTCAGCAAACATCTGGCTGCCGGTCCGTCCGTCCAGAAAGGAGTCCACAAACTGACAATGGTCCTCACCGTGCCCCGTCTGATCCCCAATGTTGTAGAACTTCCCTACAGAGACCACAGAGGAAGTAGATCGCTGGTTATAAGGGGGCCAAGCAACCCCAAACAATGTTCCTGGCACACTATGTAACTGTTAAGGTTGTCTAACGTTGATTAATGGTTGTGTATTATCAGCTAATTGTACTCAGTCCAGGTCTCGGGCAATTTAAGTCCTTTGGGGTGACTAAAAAGCTTTCAAATGTTCTCTATCAGAACTTTTGTGGTCAGTGTTATGTTTTATGCAAAGATTGAGAGAAAGGTTGGTTCTATAAATAAAGTGAGTCCTGATTCATCCCTTGTTTGGTGCTTGTAGCAGTCTCAAAAATGTGTTGATGGACTGGTTACGGATGCCAAGATGAGTGACCTGATACTTTCTGAGATATGACCTAAGATTGGAAACAGTCAAATAAAATTAAGACAGAAAGTATGAGACAAAGACAAACCTTTGCTCCACATACCTCGGACATAAAGTTCTGTGTATTTGAACATTTTCAGTTTGATCCAGAGAAAAGCTGTAGACGTATAAAAAAACTGTAAACTGGGTCATACAACCAGTTTTTTGTAGCGCTCCGATCATGTTTTAGCACTTGGTTAAAAATGAACTGAGGAATAATCTCAAGACACTTTTTGTTTTCAGTCCAACCCTGTTAGCAACTTTGTCTACACAGTAGTAAAATTTAGTTTAGCAGCGTTACTTCCAATGAAAGCCACTCAATGGTGGGAACTCATTTTGGCTGCTTGTATCTGCATCTCGTTCTTTCTGTCACTACCCAAAGTTCATGACCATAGGTGAGGGTGGATGTGGATGGACTGAAAAATCGAGAACTTCCGGTTCAGCTCCCTCTGAACAGCACCGGTCCATCTTACAGTCAATTTTCCCATCGCTCATGACCAAGACCCCAAGATACTTGAACTTCTGTCCTCGCTCCAGCTGTAAGTTGCTGGGATTCATTTACCCTGAGCAGCTGCAGAGTTCCCTGTTGTTTCGATCTGTAATTACCATTGAGAGAGTCGCTCAGGTAGATCTTGTATCTCAGGGAGTTGCAGAGCTGAATGCCGACAAACTTTCGGTACCAGGTTCTCTTGACGTATTGCTTTCCATTGCATTCAGAGTAGGCATCGGATTTAAACGGGAACTGAGTCCAAATGGCATCTTTTCCTGTGAGGACGAGTTCAGAAGAATTTAGAGGCAACGTTTTAAAAATCTTAACTTTGCGGAAACGTACTAACAAAAAAGAGAAAAGACGACATTTACCTGACACGTGTTCGCTGACTCGTGGATCCGCTGCAAACATGACAGGAAGACGCAATGACTAACGTCATCAAAACAACTCGGAGTCAACACATATGTCATGAGACATGTTGGATTATTGTGCTAGACAAACCCAGACTTGTATCAGAGCCCATTTGGCATTTACAGTGTTCAGCCCCAACAGGCAGCGCTTTGATTGCACGAGGGCAGGAGGCCAGTTAAGCAAAGCATTCCCCTCTCAATGTTGTCATTGTGAGTTTAGAAACATTTGGTGGACTCAGGGCCGAACTTCAGCTGTAAATTTAGCTCTGTTCAGAGAGCGCTGCGATCACCAGGTGGATGATATCCATCCATTAGAAATGAGCCTTGGAGGACATCTGGTGAGCTGACAAGACCCTCGAGTCCTAATCAGTCAGTTCCCAGTGCCATGTTGAAATCATTAGACTAACAAGAGAACCATTTTCTGAGATTCAAAGCAATCACAGTCTGATAATTAGCAACGTACACAGTGGCATCAACGTGCAACTAATTGGTCTCTTCTGTCAGAGCGAACACGTCTGGGTTTATCAGGAGTTTCCTCCAGTATGATTTTGGTGAACTTGCCTGATTCTGTGCTGAAGGACACGGGATCACTGGAGGGTCCCGGTCCCAGTTCGTTCTTTGGTGTCACTTTGAATTCATAACTGAAAAAAAAGGAATAAAAGGCATGATTCAAACTTTGAGGAGTTTTTTTTACTTTCAACTCCAGAACTTGACGTCTAGGACTGGCTCACACACACACACACACACTCATACTCATGCAGAGATGATGGTTATTCCACGTGCTGCTTTCAGATGTCTTGGCAGAAGTTGGGCCAGCAAACCCAGCCCAACCCAACCCAGGGAGGGTTCTTGGTGAGGTTCTGAGACTCCAGATGCTGAGATCTAATTAAAAAACCCAGTGACCCCCCCTCCACCCAGATTTCCTCAGTTTTTGTGTTGCTTTGGTTTTTTTCAAACACAATTCACTGCACGGCCTGCAGAAGTACAAGTGAATACGCAATACTGTTGAACAGAGCTCACTGACAGCCTCAGTGCCATTTAATCCTGCTCTGTTGATGAGATGTACAGTGAAGCGTGCTAATGTAATCAGCTGATAGTTGAAGCATACAGTGTTTTGTTGAAGGTGTCCTGGAGTTTCCTTGTAAACAAAGGTCATATTTACATTTCATTGTGTGCATCCTCGAGGACGATGAATGCAACCTGCATTGTTTACATCCACGTTCAGTAAAAGAATCTTCTTGTTGGCCTCTCTCCCTCTGTGTGTGTTTCCTTACCTATCTATGTGAATGGTGGAGTTATGCTTTTGGTTCCAGGTCTTCATGTCTGTCATTTTCATAGCCTACACATGATATCTACTGCAAGCTGCACGTCCTGGGAGGGGATCCCTCCTCGTGTTGCTCTGTTTCTTGAGGCGTCTTCCAATATTTCCTCATCTAAGAACAGACGGTGTCGCATGCCGTACAGATTGCTATGCTATCTAAGTTAAACTGACTGGCAGTGTGTCACCTTTCTTCTTGGTTTGTTTGAGTCACGTACCTGCTCTCTGGTTTGAGGTTCTCCACGGCTGTGTGTGTCTGGTTGGTTGTCAGTACGGACACCTCATGTCCGTTTGGTCCTTTAGTGGTGGATACCACTTCATACTCTGCCATCAAAGAAGTCTTAGTCAAGTCATAGTCTGCTACAACAGTCCATGCATTGCAAGAACATATTGATGCATCTATAATAATCATTGGTGATGCACACCCTTACACAAGCACAAGGCGACTGGGAAGCCAAGAGTGTCTCTGCATAAGGTTTTTTCTTTACCTGTGGTTTCATTGTCAGATTTCTCCCAGTCAAGGATGACGAAAGACGGGCAGCCCTCCACGGTAACCACGGTGAGGTTGGAGGGAGGCGTGCGAGGAGGACCTGTCACGTTCTGATCGTTGCCCTCCTCGTCGGGGAAATAAGCGAGGGAGGAGGTGATGGAGCAAGGCTCGTCCGGCTTCTTATCGGTCTTGTAGACCACATGAGGAGCTGCGGACGGGTTCGATAAAAGCAGGCGTTACTCATTACTCCCCTTTTTCACCATGCAACAGTGAAGAGTGTTGTTTAAACCTGCGGTGGAGAAGTCTTACCTACAAAGCGCTTCTTGCCCATGATGTCCAATTCTGACGCAGGCAGGTTACTGAATATGGAGGAGTTTTCGTTTATGTCAAAGCGGCTGACTTAAAAAGGAAACAGGAGAGAGGAGTTAGGGGTTAGTTTGATGTGCCAGCAGTCCCTGGCAGCTCGTTCTGTCCTCGGGTTTTATAGCTCTGGCCCTTGTCAACAACCAGCCAACCCAGCACCTGCACTCGCTTCTTTGTCTGCCTATTAATATTGAAAATGTTTTCCTTTCTTTCTTTTGCTTACTGCCACACACACCTGCAAGCTGCACTGCCAAAAAAATCTCCTCCTCAAAAAACACTTTTCTTCATCACATATTTTCTTTTGTTCATTGAGGTTACTGGATTCTGCTGCAGGGTATGAAAGCAGTTATGATAACAAGTCATAACTTTCATCCTGAAATACATGGAAAGTGATGAAGTCACTCGTACTGTTTACTGCCGGGGCAGAGGTGGTTGTCTGCTGTCTGCGCTCTTGCTTGGGCTTAGCAGTGACCAGAGCGAATGGCTTCAAGATGGACTCCTTGTCTCCTTGTTTCAGGTCCATGGGTTTAGCTGAGGACAGAGAGGAGGAGGAGGAGGAGGAGGAGGAGGAGGAGAGATCAGTTCTTCAACCTTATCATCTGACTCACAGTCATACACAGTTGTGATCCATCTGCTCTGGCCATCTTCACCGAGCAACTCAGTGGCCTTTCCCTGGCTGCTGAAAGATCAGAGATCAGCTTGTTCAGTAATATCTCTCGTGCTCTTAAAAGGCTAAAAAAGCTCTGCCAGAATATCTGCTGAGACCAAAGATGCCCAGATGCTCAGCTACTCACACGCTTTGGCTTCGTGCAGAAGGAACAGAGATAGAAATGTGTCGCAGAGAGAGCAGAGTGTGACAGAAAGCTGGCTGTGATGTTACGGATGCTGTTCTGTCCTGCATGCTTTTGTTTGCACAGGATAAGACGGCGGCTCTCAAACTTTAACGGAGGTTGCAGCCGGGACTTGACCTCATGGAAGAATGTGAGGTAGAACTAATGTTGAATAAATTGGCTTCATGTAGGAATGAGAAATAAACAAAGGTACTGTCACGCTTTCAAAGCTTGAAATGAAATAGAAGAAATGTAGAATAATGCAAGATGGACAAAAACAAGTGATGCTCGTGGAGGAATTACATCAAAACAGCTCAGGACAACGACGTCCTGCAGAGATTTGTTAGTTAGTTTGCTTCCTGCTGCTTCCAGTATTTGTGCTAAGTAAACTGGTGGAAAACAGGTTAAACATATATCATTTAAAGTCTTTTCAGGAACTATTTCCCAACATATTTAATGTGTTTTAAAGAATCTCAGAGTTGCCTTTACACTGACTTTAGGTCAGGTTGCTTATTAGTCGTGTTCTTGTGTTAACAGCAGTGTTCAGCCGGTACTGTCGCCCTCACCATGCTCACTCGGTTTGCCCACCAGGTTGGTTCTCTTGCTGTCGGGAAGAGCTGGACGCAGAACTGCAAGGAATTATGGGAAACAAGAATCCAGTTCAGATAATAATCACATTGAAAAAACAGAAACAGGTCGACACTAAAGAAGAGACACAAAGCTGAAAACAAGTGGTGACCGGTTATTTTTTTTTATAGTGCAATAACAATGAAAGAATGTCAAAGTTTATGGAGGTTTTGTAGCACGGCAGAAGACCGCGGTGATATTTGTGTATTCTGAAACGAGTACACAAACACAGGCAGTAATACAAGCAACAATAAAGCACATAAAGCCAAGCAGATGTGAAATGCTTAAAAGTCACTTTGTGAAGTGCTGCCACGGTCTCTGACTAATGAAAACCATGTCAAGAGTTTAATAACCACCAAACTATAAATCGGCACTTTAAACACTCACCCTAAATCCCCGGCGGAATAACTGAGGAATTTAAAAATCCTTGAACAGGAAAAGTCGGCAGCAGCTCCAATTTTTTTGATTTTGATTTCCTTCTTTGAAAAAATTATTTTGGATGTTTAGATTTTCCACAAAATTCCTGCACCACGGAGGAAATAAAATATACATCGAGCCAAGCTTTGTGAGACGAAGACCAGATCAGCTTCCCTCTAAACTGCTTTAATGATACGGCTAAACACAAGGAATTAATTAGCTTCAGTGAACTGTAATCATGAGGAAGAGCGAGGCTTTGTAATGAAAGCATCTCAGCTACAAGCTGTCAGACTCTGGTGTCCTACCATGGGAGTTCTGTCGTGATTTAATGCCGTTAAAAAAACATAATCGTCCTAAATCTTTGTTGTGATATCTCGGGACGAGGTGGAGAAGCTCGACACATGACGTTTCCTTCTTGTGTTCCATATCTGAGTTGTTTTGGGGTAATCTATCTTAACTGTGATTTATCCACTCCCTTCGTCATTTTCTTATCTCAGAGATTCATTAATGCAAACGTCCAATCGCTGACGCCAAAACACACTTTTGTTTTTGTTTAACTTCCCCAGCTCTGGCGCTGACCTTCTCCTGGTCAGCATAAATCAGCGATGTCCCCCGCGGGAAAAAGAGTTGAAGCTATCAAGACAAACTGAAACAACATCTGCCAACAAGTCTCTCTGATTAATACCAAGAATACATCCTCGCGGTGCCTCTGACTCACACATGGTATAACTGACAGCTAATGGCAAACATATGTTTGTACGTAAAGTCAGACAATATGACGATGGAGTAACTTAGATGCCAGTCTTAAGATATGCAATAACAAAACACAGGTACATGAAGTGACGGCTCAAACGAGTGAGTCATCATAATGTGATAAGACGTCTGATATACATGTAAACAATATGTCCACGGTGTATATACCATGATGACCTGGACGCTGCTCTACAGTCTGTACAGCGGCTGTGTTTGGTTTGCCGTCACACGTAAAACAGAAAGTTGAGTCTCTGATGTGCCTCAGACTCGGATCTGTGATGTGAAACAGCATCCGTGCAGCCAGAGCTGGTTTCTGTCATTGCTTTTCATGGCTCAGAGCGTGAAAACGCATCCAATCAGTCAAAACAAAGCAAAGATTTACGTCCAGTCCAGAGAAACAAGTGTCTCAGATCACCACGCACTCAGACTTCATGGACGGATACAGGACACACCTGCAGTCAGTGGTGGATGGCATGGGTAATATATTTAGTAGTATTTCCATATTATCACTTAACTTCTGCTGCTTGACTTCAGGGATCATTAGAGAAGGTGCAGATTTTGCATGATAACTGGACATCTATGTCATGCCTTTGCCATCCTAGTGAGAACTTCAGAGTGGACTTAGATATGCAATCATCTTCATAAACCTTTGCACTAAACCACTGCCTGCACATGCAAACAGCAAACTCTGTACCGGCTTTTGTGTCCGGTACAAAACTGCAGCGTGAACTGCGTGTGTGTGTTTTTTAGAAAGGTACTGACTTTAGTTTGTGTTTGGATGTGTGCGTGCAGGGTGGCAGGCAGCAGGACTGTTCTTTTCTGTAGAGCTGCTTCCAGAGAGCCTGATGACTCCTTGAAGACCTCTGAAACCGTCAAAGTTTCCAGAAATAACACACACCAGCTGTGACATGGGACTGAAGCACAACCCTCTCTTCACAACTCCACCAACAACAAGGAGTGAGCACAAGAGTGTCACCATTAATACATGTGGTCCAGACGTGGTTTGGATTACAACTTGAGATGGATTCAATTAACTATAATTACCTGAGCCTGCCTGGCAGAATGGAAACAATGTGATTGACCACACTCACCTTTCACAACAAGCAGGCTAAAGCTACGCTCAGACTAATTAAAGCCAGTTCCCGATTGCAGGTCCATATGTGCAGTAGACTAAACAATGTGAAGAGGAGAGGACACGTATATGCCCAAATTAGAAGTATATATTGCTTCAGTCTCAGTCAAGTAGAAGCTCCTGTAGAAAACGTACAACACAGACGATGACCAGACACAACATGTCACGCTGACAGACAAAGCGTGAGAGGATCGTGGTGAAAGCGCAGATCAGTGTGACTGTGTGGGACGGGACATGACAGTGCCTCTTTGGTTAGTGAGTGAGGAACGCTGAGAGTTATCTTGGTTTGTCTTTACCAGGTTTGTCTTTGGACCACCCCACAGGTTTAGGAAGAGCATTGCCCCTATGATGCGCCCCATCGGCTGTTGGAGGGAGAAAAAGGTTATCAGAGGGTTTGCGTCACTGCTGCAAGCACACCAAAACCAAAGAAAGTCAGAGAGAAAAGAAGTTCTTTTTTTTCGTCTATTTTTTAAATTTCTTACTGTTGAACGTCTTTTATAGATGTTCTGGACTATTTCTCACTCTCTGTTCTTCTGTAACTCTTTGGGGAGAGTGTGGGTATGTTTGAGAGAGGAAGAGATACAGAGCGCGAGAAGGAAAAAGAAAAAGAGAGACTGGCTGTGGCGGCTGTACTGTCTACACAGTGCTTGGCTTGGCATGGTTGGTGTAAAATGTGGTGTGTCCCCTGGCCAGTGCTGTGGCCAGACTTCCCACCCGGGCCAGCGAGAGGGGCCGTAAATCATGTTAACGATCCTGACCCCGAGAGACGCCACTGCTGCTTGTGGTAAAGCTGTGAAATACACACCGAGCACATGTGGCACAGCGAGGAGAACATATGGACCGTACGAGGAGGTAAAAGGAAGAGGATCAAGCGAAAGAAAAGAAAAGCGTTCAAGCGTCTATTGCGTGACCGTACGCTAAACCGAGAGCCAGGAAATTGTTTGTGTTCTTCTGTAGATGCACAGCTGCATGTGAGAGCGCTGACAGGAGAGGATAACCTGAGGTAGCTACTTGGGAAGAGAGAATAAGAGGAAAGGAAGAGAGTTCTCCATTACCCCCAGGTGTGCTGGAGCTGAGAGAGGTGGTGAATGCCTTGGATGGAGGAAAAGGTCGGACACTATTACGAGTGGAATGAGGAGGAACCCGGGGTCGAGGCAGCGTGGTGTTTCTTCCTGCTTGAGGAACTGATGAGCTAATGGGAGAACGAGGAACTTCAGCAACAGATGATCTGATGCCAGTACCTAGATGAGCAGAAAGGCAATTGAGGAGGTTAGGGACGATCCACTTCCGAGCTCGAAAGCTTTACCTAGATGGAATAAATGACAGAGCACATCGGTGAAAAGGAGTGTAGAAAAGAGGACAATGAATGAAATGATAAAGAGGCGTACATGAGATTGAAAGCTAGACAGACTGCTCTGGTTGTGAATGGGCAAGGGTGAGGCGAGTGTGCTGGGCTGGAAAATGGAGGCACACATGGAGGCAGGGGTAATGATTGGGTGGGGTGGTGTAGGGTGGTAGGATGGAGGATGGAGACAACGGAAAACACTGGGTTCCACGTGACTTGACGAAAGCAGAAATGGTAATGGGACATGGAACTTGTCATGGTGTTTACCCTGATTGTAACTATCAGCCTTCTCTGTAGCCAGGGCAGGTCTTGGTAGAGGCTTGCCCTCTCCTCGTGGAGTAGGAGCTGTATGAAAGAAAACTCACTATTTATCTATATCTAAGATAATATGTATATAATATATTTTGGATTTTTAAAGGGGGCATATGCTGTCATTGTTTGTTAAAATACAATGACACGACTGCAGGTTTTAAATCAATATAGCTACTAAGGGTAAGAGTGGAATTTATCAACCAGATTGCAACAGTATTTATTTGGTTTTCTGGTTTAAAAACTCAAAAGGGAAAAACAAACTTTCAATCAATATGCCCCTTTTAAAATGTAATAATTTTTGATATTGTCTTAATACTTGATGGTGTGGATTGCTGATGGGAAAAAGTAGGTCTTTACCCGTAGGGAAAGCCTGCCTTGGGGTGACCTTGGTGGGATCAGAGTAGGTCCTGGTCTGAGATTGAAGCCCAGGTTGAGGTTGTGGTTGGGGCCTAGATGGAGGTTGTGATTGCTGACTCTTTGGGCGGAGTTGCTTTTGGTCTTTTGCTGGGGGCTTCGGCTTCGGCTGCTTTTTTGGAAGTTTTGGCTGCTTATTTTGTTTGTTGTTGTTTTGTTTGTTGTTGTTTTGTTTTTTGTTGTTTTTTTGTTGAGGTCGTGTCTCGTGCTTGGGTTTGAATTCATGTATATTTGGTTTAGGTGTTGTTTTGGCCTTAGATTGCTGCGTAGTGGTGAGTTGTGGCTGTGGATTGATTTTCAGTTGAGGCTGAGTTTGGGTTGGTGGCTGAGTTGTAGAGTGTGGTTGAGTTTGAGGCTGGATGTGAATCTTTGGTAGTGTTTGTTGGGTCTGAGGTATGTGCTGAAGTGTTGGTTGAGGTGTATGACGATGTGCAACAGCTGTGGCCCAGGGAGTTGATTGAACTTTACGCTGGGCCTCAGTTTTTAGATACAGCTGTGTTTGAGGCTGGGTCTGGTATTTGGGCTGCAGTGTTGGTTGAGGCTGTGGTTCAGCCTGGGTTGTGGTTTGAGGTTGTGATTGAGGTTCAGTATGAAATATAGGCTGGGTTAATGGTTGGAGCAGGGTCTGGGATATAGGCTTGGATGTCAGTGTGGCTTGAGATTGCATATATAGTATGGGCTGAGATGTTGATTGGGGTTGTGGTTGGGTCCGGTGTATTGGCTGGGATGTTGATTGAGGTTGGGGCTGGGATTGGGTCTGGAGTATGGGCTTGAATCTTGGCTGAGGTTGAGGCGGTTGGGTATGGCGTTTAGCTTGGAATGTTGGTTGGGGTTGGGGTTGTGGTTGGGTTTGGAGTATGGACTGGGATGTGTGTTGGGGTTCTGGTTGGGTCTGGAGTCTGGGCTGGGATGTTGATTGGGTTTGTGGTTCTGGTTGAGTCTGGAGTCTGGGCTGGGATGTTGGTTGGGGTCGGGGTTGTGGTTGGGTCTTGAGTCTGGGTCGGGATGTTTGTTGGGGTTGGGTCTGGAGTACTGCCTGGGATGTTGGTTGGGGATCTGGTTGGGTCTGGAGTATGGTCTGGGATTTTGATTGGGTTTGTGGTTCTGGTTCAGTCTGGAGTCTGGGCTGGGATGTTGGTTGAGGTTGGGTCTGGAGTACTGCCTGGGACGTTGGTTGGGGTTGGGGTTCTGGTTGGGTCTGGAGTCTGGGCTGGGATGTTGGTTGAGGTCGGGGTTGTGGTTGGGTCTCAAGTCTGGGCCGGGATGTTTGTTGGGGTTGGGTCTGGAGTACTGCCTGGGACGTTGGTTGGGGTTGGGGTTCTGGTTGGGTCTGGAGTATGGTCTGGGATGTTGGTTGGGGTTGTGGTTGGGTATGGGGTGTGGACTGGAATGTTGACTGAGGTTGTGGATGAGTTTGGAAAAGGGGTTGGGGTTGGGTTGGATGAGGTTGAGGCTTTGGTTTAGGTTTTTTGGTTAGGGGCTTTGGTTGTGGTCGATACTGCGGCTGGAGCTTGCGGTCTGGTCGTGATTGTGGCTTTTGTTTCGGTTGACTCAGAGATTGCCCTCCATGCTTATCCACATTTGTCTGGGGGACTGGCACAGACGCCATGGTGGCTGTAATGTGTAGTGGAGGATGAAGTTTAGGAGTTATTGGGACCTCCAGGAAAGGAGGCAAGATAGATCTGGACTGGTCTTGCTCTTGTCCCCCTGAGTTGTGTGAGAAAGAGAAAATATGGCCATGAAGCCACAACTGTGCTGGAAAATATACTTTTAAATAGAATATTCTATAGGTAAGAAATCAAATAAAACAAAATCTCTTTTTATTGTCTAGAGAAAAATGAAAGCAAGACACAAAGGCAGTTAAGGAGCAGCTGAAACTTAGATCAGCAGAAGTGCCAACAGTTACTGGCCCGAGATTTCACAGAGCTAATCTTGGACTGAAGCACAGGTTACACAATAACTTCTACCTGGCACTAATCTGATAGAGGGGTCTAATTTCAAAGGCAGACAGACCATATGGAGGTATTTGGAATGTAACAGCCGTGTTACTACAGACAGACTCAGCTACCACGGCCAGGATGCCTGTGAGCGACGGCCATCCAAATCCATCGGCTGTGCCTCTAACAGGCTATGACACACAGGGGTTTAATAGTCACTGATTGATGACTTGCTGTAGGATTTTGATGGTCCATTCTAAATTGATTGTTCAATCTGATCAGATTCTCACCTCAGAGGAAAAGAGGAAAATAAGAAAGAGAGCAAAAACAAGGGAAGACACAGCAAACATTCCTTTAGTACCTCTACTCAACTTTAAGGCCATGTATGTTTAAAATACTGGGTTGTTGGCTAAGTCAGTGGAAATAACCAACCAACCAAGAACAGTGATCACAAAATTGGACAAATGATTATTTCCTGGAATTGTTTCTCATATATTAAAAGAAATGGAAACTATAGCTGTGCCACAACGCAGGGACTGGAAAATACCAAATGGCTTTCATGTTCCCTAAACTTAGAGTTTCACTTCAACAGGTGATGATGTATCAGATGTATCCAGACCCTGAATTGGGACATAGCATTTGTATGACTTAACTCTAGCATTATTTAAAAAGAATTAAGGTTACTTGCCAATATAATGAAAGGTAAATGTTGGAGACACATAATAACAGGATAATACAAAGAAAAGAGTACAGGAAAAGAAGATTAAAAAGTCTGCTCAAGTTCCTGTTGGAGAGAGAGAGAGAGAAACGTCTGGTGCATGCAGTTCTGTCATGCAAGACTGAACACCGTCGCCTGCACTGCATTAAAAGCAAAAGCCTCGAATTGGTGATGAATAATCATACTGTAAATAATAAAACAAAGTACACAAAAAATGAAATTATATATCGTGTAATTGACTGGAGAAACGACAGACAATGAAAATTAAGAAATACTGTCTATATATTTGAGATATCACAATATTCTCTTTCTCAGTATATTTGACTTACCCAACAGGTTTTTTTCAATTTGAGTCATGACCCATGATCAAATCATTATATATGTAGATCATATCTTGCAAATCAGTCACTGTAGAAATAACTGACACACACAATCAAATCTTAAAACCTTGAAAAATCCCTGCAAGCTTTGTTGTTTCGCTAAGATGCCATGCAGACAAGGCCACCTACCTTACCCTTATCACAAACAGCTGACACCATTGGTTTCCACGGGGAGGGTCCAGTACTGTACTCACTCAGAGCATGCCACTCTGTCTCATGCAGCTAATTACAAAGGACACTGTAAAGCATCTTCAGCCTCTCAATGTACAGTCTGCCAAGTCTAAACGAAACGAGAGCCATGAAGCTTTTTAAAAAAAAAAAGATGAACCATGGTTCACTGTTTACCGATTGGCTGTTTGGTGACCACAGGCTGTTTGGGTCCAGGGGTCGACAGAGATTCCTGTTTAGTAGTTGTAGTTGCAGTAGTTGTGGTAGTTGTAGTAGTTGTAGTGGTAGTAGTAGTAGTGGTTGGAGCTGAGAAATATAGTGTACATTAGTAGATCTTAGAGAAATGTATGTCCTGTAGAATGTTTAAAAAGAAAATGGTGTATGTACAGTAAACAAGTGGCTACGAAGTGCAGGACAGTGACAGAGATGTCAGATCGAATGGTCAGATGTAAGGTCAAGAGTTTTTTTCTGACCTCTGAACTCAGCTTTAGGTCAGAAAAGTCATTACCAAGAGTTGTCTTTGGGGTTATGTTCCGGGAGTGGGGCACTCTGCCCTGGGTCCTGTTATGATGAACTGACAAGGACAAGGGAGGAGAAATTTAAGTCACATATAAGATGTCCTCATAGCCCTGAAAAAAAGAGTTATGTAAAAGAGTTTCACAGAAATCAAATGTGTTTTAGATGGAACAGTGTTGTCTGCTTTATATTTCCATTTTATTTTATTTTTTGGCCACATGGGGGCAGTAGAAACACGCTGTAAACACAACACTGACATATTACTACGTCTGAAAGTTGATTTATACGACAGTTAGTTCCAATTAAGTAATTTGATTGGGCAAGACCAACCTCACTGGGACTTTTAACTACATGTATCATGTATCTTAGATTGTAACAAACTTTGCACCACAAAGTGCCAACCGTTTACTGCATACTGCTGTTAGAAATTGAATACAATGAACTGATAATAAACCAGCCACCGTCAGTAATCAATACACAACAAATTAATTAGACCAATAACTAACAGCAGTCAGACAACCGTATCGTACTTTCAGTTACCTAGTGTTTCTGTAGCGTTAACAAAATGTTCAAAAATAAACACATGAGCAGTTTGAAGTGAACTAAAGCTCCCTGCACTGTCTGCCTTTAAGAAATATGACGAACAATTCCTTACGTGTCCGTAAACACATCGCTCTAGAAACACAATGAAAGATGTCATATGTTGACAGTCTTCTTGTCAATTCGACATCAATAAAATCCATAAATATAAAATGTGTAATTGGTTTCTTGCTTCCTGTTTCGTGCTGAAGGGAGCGCACCAATCTTCTGATAATATTAAACGTGTTTGGTGGAAATATCTTGATGTTCTGATGAAATCAAAGCGACTTCACTGGTTTGGAACCGTTTTTGTTGGTGGAGCCAAATAAGTGATGAAATAAACAAACAAATCATTAACTAATAAAGTGTGCACGTGTAGAGCTGTTTTATAAAAGCAATATCACACTTGTTCGGTCGGTCGTGCTGTTATACTGAATATCAGCACGGTGTGAATAACTATATCTGAATCACAGCCGTGCTGATATTCAGTACAACACCACTCCCTCTCGTGTTTAAATGGCGATGGTTGGTGTTTGTGGCCACCTGGGGAAGAAGTTCGATATTGTTCATTGTCATTTTCACTAATTCCTGATGGAAACATCTGGCTCGTTAGTCGCTGAAAGCTAAATTGTGTTCACCAGCTAGTTTCTAAATTAGTTGGGATGGCACTGAGGAAAAAAGTGACAGTGGATTAAAACAGATTAAGATTGATAATCTTCACAACAAATAATCCTCACATTATAATAATTTAAGGTATTGCTCTGTGCAGCATTTATGCAACCCTTTCAAAAACAGCTGTACTGTACATCTGCAATAAACCGGCATGACGAAAACTGCGAGCTTTAAGAAAGCGAGACGGGGCATAAATCAACATTCAAGTTTAAATTCCTCAAGTGCATTGCCTTAAAGCAAAGGGGTCAGTGAAACAGACACTTCAGCAGTAATAAATCATAATATGTTATAAAAATTCTGCTGCTGTATTTAAAAAAAAAAGTGTTCAGTGGGTTTGATAGAAGCAGCATGTCTCTATTGGCTTACCATGGCGAGAGGTAAAGGGGAAGGAGCGTGGACCTGGTGTTAAAGGTTTCTGAAGGCGAAAGACAAAAAGACAACGGGGGGGGGATTAGTCAACAAGTCAAAGTACTGGTATTTGACCTTCATGCCGTCTCTCTCTGTCTGTTTCAGCTCTCTTCTCATGTTGAATTGGTTAAGTCTCTGGTGAGAAGCTTGTTATTCGAAGTTTCCCTGTGGAAGGGCAAATGCTGATTCTTCACAGCTGTGATGTTTTACGAGTACGCAGCCAGGAGCACGTGATGCCCCGCGTTCTCCTAAATCAGTGCCACCTTTCTCCTCTCAACTCATTTCCACACTCTTATCCTTTTCTCTTCTATCCGTCCTTATCATCTTCATATTTTTTTTCTTGTTCTCTTTTGTTCCACTCCAGAAGTTAGATAGCCACAGACTGCTCTCCTGGCTTGTCCGGCCGGTCCTGGCTGCACTGGTGCAGTTTCCATTCAGCAGTTGGATGGAAAATTAATGAGGCAAACAACCCTGAGAGTAGCATAAGCTCACCAAAGTGCACAACATGGACTCTAAAGCATATTGCCTATTCCAAATATTACACACCATTCCCAATATGTATTTTGAAGAGAGGAAGTGTAGCTTTGCAGACTTGTTTATGACACTTTATTCTACAACTACAGGCATCCACATATTAACACAGTAAGACTATTGTAGGAAAAATGTCCGATACATACCACAGGGTTGACGGGACGCTTAAAGTTTTTCTTGGTCTTATCTGGAAACATGACAGACAATAAAAATCAACATGAATAGAAATTAACAAACATCAGTATTAATTTAATCTCAGAGGACTGAATGAGAAAGTTCCTCAGTCATTAATGCAAGTTAACCATAAGATCGGGTTGTGCATGTGATGGGACTCAGTTAGCCAGAAATATGTGGAAAACACGACAAAGAATGAGCTGAAGAGCTGGTTCTGGACCATGGAAATAACATAAAGTTTCTTAAGATGTCCATAAGACCGATCAACAAAGCACCGTGTTTTATTAATTAAAGTCTGTGTTCGTTAAGGCCGGTAAGTAAAAATAAATGTGTTCTGAGTTTGTCAGACTAAAGAAGAAAGTGTTATTTGAAGCGACGTTTAGCTCCCTTGTATCGTTTATCTGTACGTTTTTGTGTTTTGTCTCTATGTAAAGCCGATCCAAACAAACTGGCTCCATTTGTTTTGAATTTGGTAAATAATAATAATAGTAATAGTGTGTATAGGGGGCTGGGAGAAACTGTATGTTTTGTATTGTAAGATGAGTGTAAGAAGATGATTTTTGGGAGGATTTATTCTATAGATTGCCTTATTTTGCTCAGGTTCAGTGAGAGAACTCTTAAAGTCTGTGTAAAGTCAGAATAAATATGTGTTCTGAGTTTGTCAGACCAAAGAAGAAAATGTTATTAACCACCCAGCCAAATTTAAATGATTAAAAATATAAACAAGTTTATGAAATCAGGTGTTAAAATCAGGTGAAAATGACTGAAATGTGTCAGATGAGTTCAGAAATGACATGACTAACTTTGAAACACTCTGAGTATCTCTCTGCTCAGGGTGGCCTCAGCGTGTCATCGAGCCTCCCTTTAAGGACCGCCCACAAAAATCCTGAAAACTGGTGAAAAACTTTTTGAACCTCTAACTCCACATTTCAGTGATACATCATTCAAAGTCTTTTCACGTATTTAATATTTGATGTGTTTTGAAAGAAAGCTCAGAACTGCCTTTACACAGACTTTAAACATAATAATAAAATCTAAATTACTTTTATATCCAGAAACCTTGTAATCAGACTAATTCTGCTTTCCTTCAGGCTTTGTGCTATCAATCTATCCGTCCATCCGTTTAAAAATCATAAATATGTCCACGATTTCTCTGAAGACCAGAAGCGCATGCTGTATTTCAAGGATTATTGTTGCCTGTGGGAACATCTGGCCTCTGTCCTCTGTGGAGCTACATATTTAAACTCTATTTCTGGCCGCATGTTTATGTCCTCGCACAGACTAACATTACACTGGGTTGGGGTAAAAGGAAGTGTATCATGTGAGACATGGGACTTACCTTCTGAGTCACCTGAGCTGTGAATGACCGGCTTGCTCCACTGTCCACTGCCGTCCTTCGTGTTGGGCTGGACGCCAAACTCATAGACCGTGTTGGGCCTCAGATTGTCAATGACCGTGTCACTAGTTGGGCAGGTCTGGTAGTTCCACTTCCTGCTCCTCTCACGATAACGCACCGTGTAGTGTCTGAGCCAGAGCAAAACAGAACATGAAGAATAAATCAAAAGTTCCTTTCAGAAACGCAGACTTCCTGATGATAGTATATCAAGATGAAGTCAAAGGAAAATGCTTTTTATTGGTGCCTACAGGGCGGACTAATCGCAAGATTTTATAAGGGACTCCAAGGAGTTGAGACAACTTGCAGCACATACATGGGAAAGCGAAACTAACAGTTGCATTGCAGAGGAAGTCTGGACAAAATATTGTGAATTTTAATGGAACATATCAAGTTCAACCTCTTGGAGAGTGTTTGGCTGGAAGAGTCTTAGCAAATATTTCATTTCACCCGTTCAGCAGGCTCATCACTCAGCTGCTTCTCAGGAAGCAAACCATTAGCACCTGATCCGGGCCGGTCCGATTGCAAATGCTTTCTGGCATAAAAATTAACACAGAACTAGAGATGATATCTGGGATGAAAAGTGCTTTGAATTGGGATGAACTACCGTTTGGCAGCGAGTACTAAAACAACATACCTGTTTGGTTTTGTAATAGAAAGAATCACCTGGTCTGAGGTGACAGTTTGTGATTTTTAAAGAATATAGTAGATCTGTTGTTTTAGGTGCCATAAGATAAGTCCTGCCTTATTTAGTATTGTATTGTCATGCCAACAGTGGAGACATGAATGCACTTTTGAGAGACATGTATGCACTCGTTGCAAGAAGTTAAAAACTCTTTGCATGAATTTGCAGGATCAGGATCCCTCAAGGGCCGCTGCAGGGTTTTGCCCCTTCATTCAAAAGATGCATATCAAACAAATACTAGATAGAAAAACAAGATTTGTTGAGTAGTAAGCCTGCGTCCAAAACGGCTTTAAAATGTCTCTGAGAGAAGGGAAACTGCATCACGTACATTGTGTGGGCGGACTTCTCTCCTAAACACCTGGATCCACTGCTCGGTAACCTGAGAGCCTTCGGGGAATCATTCCCTGTTTGTGCAGTTATACCAGATACCTAATGTGAGTGTGTGAATCCATCCACCATCTGTTTCTGTGCTTAACCAAAACTACGATACACCAGCCAGCGTACATGAAATGAAAAAAGGCTGAAAATGGAATTCTCCTTTTCAGGCACATCTGTACCCGTCATCTCGTCATCTGGTCATCTGTCTTTGTTTTGTGGGTCAGTGAAGGGGTCAGCACGCAGTTCAAACCAAACATAATCAACACAATGACTGCACTGAATCGCCAAAACAATTACGTGTAGTGGTGGAGCTCCTCCCTGGTGACTGAGACCACTGTTGTCAGCTCAAGGGTGATTCACAGATTAGTTCCAGAGAAAAACAACAGAAACAACCATTATTTGATAACTCTGTAGTAAATAACAGGCTGCCGAGCAACTGTGGAGACCACATCGTATTAGTCTGTCAGCTAACAAGGAGGATGACCGACCTCTTGGGATCTTTTTTGGAGCTGCACAAGGACTAATGAAAACTCAGCCTGAGGAATCAGAGACTAAAACCAGCACAGCTCCTTCTTTTCTCTCGTGGACTGGATACTTTATTTATCTGGATTTGTTTTTTTTCCTCTCTGTGAGATGTCATACTGTGTCTATGCCACACGCCAAAATCAATTATAAACCCTGTACTTGTCTATTAAGAATTCAGAGTTGTAATCAAGACCAAGTCATGGACAAGACCAAGGCAAGGCCGTAGTCAAACCAGTTTTTAGAAGAAGAAGAAGATATACTTTATTAATCCCTGCATTGCATTTAGCAGACGCTTTTATCCAAAGCGACTTACAGAGGAGGACATAAGCTGAAAAGGAGCACAGAGTAGTTGTTAGTTTTGTTAGTTTTAGGCAGGAAAGCATTCTCGACAGAGAAAGTTGTTTAAAGGTAGAAAGGGATGTTGCTGTTCTTGTAGCCGTTGGTCGGTCATTCCACCATTTGGGGACGACCACAGAGAAGAGTTTAGAGTGACCTCGCTTTGCGAGAGGCGATGGTACAACTAGACGGTTTGAATGAGCTGAGCGTAACGCCCTGGTCGGGACGTGAGCCTTTAGTAAGACGCTGAGATAGGCAGGGGCAGATCCTGAGGTGGTTTTGTGGGCTAGAGTCAGAGCTTTGTGTTTCACTCTGGCAGCTACAGGCAGCCAGTGCAGGTCGCTGAAGAGTGGGGTGACATGTGACTTTTTAGGTTGGTTAAAAACATGCATTTTAACCCGGACACACACATGCAGCACAACGGCATAGACATGCAAATGTGGAGAGAGATGGTGGAGTGATGGGCAGCCAGTCCGACCAGCGCCCAGTGAGCAGTTGGGGGGGGTCGGTGCCTTGCTCAAGGGCACCTCGGCAGTGCCCAGGAGGTGAACTGGCGTCCATGTGGACCGGCCACCCTCCGATTCTCAAGTCCCTATGGACTGAGCTACTGCCGCCCCTTTGGTAGGTAATGTTCTTGAAAACTCGACATTGAGTCACATCAAGTCTTGCAGCATGTACAAAGAAAATCTAGAGTCGTCTTTGTCTAAGACCGAGACACGACAAGGTCTTTAAAAAGTGATTTCGACTAGTACTACAGCACTGCTCTGAACGTGTGTGTGTGTGCGTGTGTGTGTGTGTGTGTGTGTGTGTGTGTGTGTGTGTGTGTGTGTGTGTGTGTGTGTGTGTGTGTGTGTGTGTGAGCTCACCCGTCCTCCACACAGTCAGTCATGACGTTGCTTTCGTAGGGAGTTTTCAGCAGAGTTCCCCAGGACAGGAGGACTGACGTGGGCGTTACCGATCCGATGACCAGGTGCAGCGGCTTTTCCAGTTCAACTTTACCTGAGAACAAATTAACATTTTACTTTTACCTCCGCGTCTACCTCGATGCCCACGTGCTCATGTTTCGTGTCCGAATGCCACTTGTACCACGTCACCTTGGTGGTGACTTTATCGGTGTTACCTGTGCACTGCTTTTTCACCTCATTGGTCGGGATGGGCTGGACGGCGATGAGATACTTCGGCTCGGCGTCTAAACACAGAAGAAAAAACACAAACTGGAAGTCACAGATGCTCACAGCAACTTCCATGCAGTTCCTCGAGCTGCCACTGGCTCCAGAAGTGAGTCAGTCTCCATAAGTCCAAAGGGCATTTTAGCCATGGAACTCATCAACAGCCTTTCTTACCAAACTCAGTCTCATACGGCTGTCCGTTCTCAGGCAGCTTGATGAACTGTTTGGAGAACATGCTGCTGCCATAGCCCAGGATGTAGCCCTCAAGCTTGGTGTCGGCGTTGGGACGCAGAAACTTCATCACGATGGTGTCTCCTGTGGCGTTGATACGGACCTTCATGTTCTGACGTCTCACTGGAGGGAGACACAGATATTCCAATAAACATTAAAAGTCTTTTCTATTAGTCTCGTTGACTTGAAGAATATCAGCGCCAAGCTTTCAGGAATTATAGACCTACATAGCTTCGATTGGCACCAAACAGGGCATGCAGTACACATTTAATATGGTACTTCTGAAGCACAGATGCAACATGTCACGAAGGATGAGGCTAAATCCATAAAGACAGCAAATAAAAAGGAAACAATGCACATAAATACGGAAAGTGCAGTACCAACACCCTTCAAACAAGCCCTCGTCTTCTATATATATATGTATATTTTAGTCTTGTTTTGCAAAAGCAGATTAAAAATCTTGCGAGGACACAGTTCACAGTTTCATAAATGTTTCTATTTTAACAACTTGCACTTTCTGGATTCGACATTCTGTTCTCCGTCGCTTCACGGGAACGCTGCAGTCAAAGCAAACTTGCTGAGGTCAGACGTGGAGCCAAGCAGAGGAATACCTAACTAACTGGATAAGAAGTCGACAAACATTAAGTGTCTTCCATGCAAATGAAACTCGAGGTCAGCGAGGCCACAGTGTGACAATACTGGCACACAGAGAAAATACTTTGTCTCTCTCGCTCACACGTTGATGTCACTTTTACAAGAAACTGCACATTTCCTGCCAGATCCGACTTCCACAGAACACAGTGCTAATCGGCCGACCTCAGGGACGGATCTTTAGATGAGGACAGCTGCCGTGGTTTATTATAAATAAAGTAAAAAGTCAAGAGAGTTTTTTTATTTATTTTACTGATCGCAGAAACCTTGAAAACTCGGTCTGAGGTCTTGGTGAGAGATTGCTGAGAGCCGAACTGTTATATACGAACTGTCGAATTCACTGATGGTAAACAAGAGAGAGTGTTTTTGGGAGCGTTTATATTCCTATTAGTGAATTTTAGTGGTTTTTAATATGCATTTTTATATCTTTGACGTGCCTTGTTAAAATGTGTCAAACAAATAAAGTTGTGACAGCGTGCAGAGTGGTGCACGGACACACTGACATCTCCTGAAAGAGACAACTCCTTTTCACATATCTTACAAATGGTTGCCAGGTTTGAGTGGATGTATTGATGCAAGTTAAATGTATCTGTCGCCATCAGGGCGACGTTATGCTATTAACTGATACTCTAAATGGTTCATTCCCTCTGCAGGCTGCTGGTGTATATTTTCATCTGGTTTTATTACAGTAGATTTATCTTTTCATATTCTTGGTTTATTTATCTAATCATTCATAGACTTTTCCACATTTAGCTCCTTGTATCGTTTATCTGTAAGTTTGTGTGTTTTGTGTCTAGAATTTCCCCCAGTGGGACGAATAAAGTTGTTGTAATAATAATAATAATAATAATAAAGTGTATAGAGTGCTGGGAGAAACTATGATTTGTATTGTAAGATGAGATTTATTTTTTATAGATTACCTTATTTTGCTTAGGTCTAGTGAGAGAACTCTTGAAGTCGTAAGTCCGTGTAAAGTAAGAATAAATATGTGTTTTGAGTTTGTCAGACCAGAGAAGAAAGTGTTATTAACCATCCAGACAAATTTGAATGATTAAAAATATCGACAAGTTTATGAAATCAGGTTTTAAAATCAGGTAAAAATGAATTCTCGTGACTGAAACGTGTCAGATGAGTTCAGAAAATGACATGACTAACTGTGAAACACTCTGAGCTGAGATGAATTCATCTCTGTCTCTCTGCTCAGGGTGGCCTCAACGTGTCATCGAGCCACCCTTTAAGGACCGCCCACAAAATCCTGAAAACTGTTTGAACCTCTAACTCCACATTTCAGTGATACATCTTCTTTTGAGTCTTAACTTAGTAAAGTCAAAGTTAATATTAATGCTAAGAATAACTAGTTACAGTATTGTGTGCATGTATTTAGACATTAAGGACTGTCAAACTTTAACGTCTCTCTTGCGGCACACGAGCAGCATGTCGAGGATCATTCTTCAAAGTTTGGTGATGATCTTCATCAGTCTAACAATATCTATATGTTCATTTAAGGGTTGAACTTCTCCCTTCCAAACATACACAACACAAAGTCTCACTCGAAGCTGATCAGAATTACTGACTCAATCAATCTGCTTGTTTTTCTCTCATCACTTGCCTTCGCCATGTGGCCTTCAAAACTCGCCAAGAGCCGGGCATGTTAACAATTAGCGGGTTTGTAACAGGCATGCTAATAAACATCAGGAAAACCGAGCCGGGCCAGAAGTGTGACTTATGACTGACAGTTAGTTAACGCTTATGTAAACCAGACTTTCAGACTTGGATGATGAGTAGTGAAGAGTGGTAATAAAGAGGATATACAAGTTTATGAAATTATTGTTGTTTTTATTAAATTGTGGTTTGTTTTTAATTCAATGTCTCACGCTCCCAAGTTAAAATGAATTAATTAGAAAAAAATTCATAAATTCAATTATGTACTTTTTGTGTTTTTATAATTTCTATTTAACTGTGGAAATCACATCAGTCTACTGGGCTCAGTCGTCCACATCTTGCAGTCTACAAGGCTTTCTGTTGGATTATGACTTGTACTATACTCATATTTCAGCATTAAATGAAATAATGGAACTTTGCATGAGGAACAAAGCCAGCAGCTGCCAGACTTCAAAACAGACACTGACAGTGAAAGAGGGGGAAGCCCTGGATTTGAAAAATACCCTCATGCTTTTCCAGCTATGTGTTTCCTATCAAAACTGCATTTGTTTTCATTCCCCCCATCAATATTTCCGATAAAAACACAAGTGAGATTGGCTCAGAGGAGGGAAAGGGCTCAGAGTGTATGAAACATTAGGAAACTTCTGGCAGCTCGATTTAAACTCCAGTACAAGCAAACACTGGCTCAGTCCCATGACAACCCATCCACAGCCCGGCCATTTGGCCCACACACCGCTTAGGGACTGTTAAGACTTATCAGTGTTTCCAGAGTAAAATGAATAAAGCTTTAGGAACAGATCCAGTCATAGTCCTGGTTATCGATCAACTACAGTACAAAACAAAACTACTGACGATTAAACTACCCACAAAAAAACTGCAAAGCTTTAAAGTCAGTTTGAGGACACATGCGATCACTGAAGATTTTACAACCTGCACCAAACATGCAACTAAAGTATAATTGAATCCACGATGGTACCCTCAGTACCCGCTTTCTTGCTGGAAAGTCGATCAAATGACAACGCAGGAGCGCTGCAGAATGGAAAAGGCAAAGCCGCCATAAAATGGTGACAAAGAGACACAAAACACCTACAAAGAGACGCAAAATGTCCACAGAGGGATGTAAAATAAATACCAGCTATGTTACGACTGTTCCCTTAAATTAAAACATCCTGACTACCTCGTGCAAAGCTAACTGTACAAACAAATCTATCAGAACGCTGGGACTCAGCCAATAAACATGTCAGATTATTCAATAAATAATGCCACATCAATCATCGATAAACATTGAATTCATCGTGCTGGACTAATAGTCAGGAGAATGTAATCCTGCTGGCCTGGAAAGAAGAAGAAGAAACTCTCAAACTGGAAACTCAGTCTTGGCTCAGCGGAGCAGCTATCTTGGATCGTGAGCGGTGATGGATGATCATCCGGGAAAAGGGAGTAGGTTAATGGGGTTGTCAGCATAACACGTTTTCACTTTTGCTGCAGTGCAACATGATATGTTTATGAGTGTTTGGTGTTTGAAAATAAATATTCAAAACGTGCATCTGTACAGTATGTGCACATTTTTGGCATCGGCACGTCCTGATTTAGTGTCTGACATTATCAAACCGCAGATTTCCCCCTGTTGGCTGCTGCGTTATACTGCGCCGTGCAGAGGAGGAGGAGGAGGAGGAGGAGTAGGAGGACTGTGTTAAAGTAAACGCCAGCAGAATAAATACACTGAGATCATCACAAGACTTTTCCACTCATGCTGATGTGTGAACTAATGAACTATAAATATCTGAAGCAACAAAAAAACAAAAAGACTACAAGGCCTGTTTTGTTTTCGAAATATGCAGTGGAAAGAGAAGTTTTCCGCTCTTTGTTGAAATGAATGTCGACGTTTTTTTCGGTGCATGGAAGTGACACAGAATAAATGAAGTCATGGCAGTTTGACTTGTGCAGCTGAACATCACAGCTGATCTCTGCAGACAACACGCTTCCACGTCGTCAGACTCACTCGGACTGACTGCACTTGACGCCCTTTCCTGCTGCACGTAACGACTTTACATGCACGGTGCGATGAGGAAAGGTGGCGAGGAGGACTTGGCACTGTGGAGATGAAACCAGATGTTTTATGGCTCCTCGCGTCCATTTAAAGCTATAAAGCGTGTGCCAGAGTGCAAAGGGTTTGGGAACAACAGCTGACCTGACCTTTATTAGCACTGACGGGACTATCCTGAGTCTGCAGCACGGGGTGAGTCCCCTTTTCTTTCTTGCACCTTGCGGCCCAGTAGGGCGGCACCCTATCCTGGGATTACACTCCCACATTTCCCTCTCGCCTCGGTGGCTTCCACGCTGGTCCCTTCACTCTCACACCATATATCCCCCTTCTGTCAGATTCCCCTGGAGCAGCAGCTGTTTTCCCTTCCCCCTCGTGGCGGGGCTCCATCTCGCTCCACTTCGCTCAATCTCTACCATCCTCTGTGTGTCAGCGGCCTTCCTTCCATCCCTCCAGACTTCCATCGACCTGATCCTCTTCCAACTTCCCGAAGCGCTTTGAATTCAACTCCCTTGTCATACTATCTCCTCTCTTCTTCCATATTTCCCTCTCATTAATCTATGCGTGTCATGTGGCAATGTTTTGTCTGGCTCAGCAGCTGTTTCCAGGACTTATACTGTCCTGACGTGGGGTAATGATAAATCATTTCTTGTACTATAGTAGTGCTTCAGACACGGAGAGTCTCATGTAAACTTACTCGGCTTATTCTAAAGAGTCAAAAAACACACGTGCACAGGCTGATCTATGAGCGCCGAGTGTATTATGCTACAATATCTGTGACACAAGAATAAAAGCAAAGCCCTCATCGCATTCACTCTGAAACCAGGGGCTTGATCCAAGAAGAACACAGATACAGACGTTTATCTCTCCTCCCAAAGCAAAAACAGACACACACACACACACAGCCGCTTTCATCTGGCTCCCAAAGCTCCACATTGAGATTTGTCCGCGGGCCAACGTCAGCCAGCCAGTCACACAGTGGAAGCAGCGTTTTCCACTGCGCTCACCTCTCCATCGCATCCAGCCTTCGCACCTCAAATCACTTTTTACTACCAAAGTCAAAGTCTTCAAAGGGGCAGTCGAGTTTAACTCGCGAAAAAGAACATGGCGGCGAAGAGAGTATGGAGTCGGAGATGGAAAGACAGTGTGTGTGCACAGTGTGTGTGTGTGCACAGTGTGTGTGTGTGCACAGTGTGTGTGTGTGTGACACAGTTGTAAGATAATGAGACAATATGGAAAAACGTTTGTGGAAATCTTTTTTGCAGCTTTCCAAGAATGTCATGAGGATCCTAACGCTCTAATCTAATATTAACTTGAGTCGGTTTCATGCTTTTCTTTACGGCATGTCGGAAAAGAAAGCGTGGTGACACTGCTTATCTTATAAACCATTGGTAAATAGTGCTTTGTTTGGTTGGTGATCATTTCCATGCTGCTGCTTTGGAAACATTCTGTATGTGTTATGCACTGGCCAGAAATGTCAGCTTGCAGAGTCTGTGTTTAATTTTTAAAACTCTCTTCAGATGGTTTGATAAAATCCCTTAATGAGAGCTCTAATGCATTCGAAATAAATTAAACAATAAAAAAAATCTTTTGCCTGAGGCGAGAGTCGGCTTATAAACTCATCAGGTCTCGTGGACACGGTTCCAGGAAATCCTTCACATCAGGTTGTCCTACAAGTCTAACCCCATGACCCCCCCAACCTGGAAACACTTACATTAAAACCAGTGAGCAGTTAACTGACCTATTTCACTGCGTCTGCTCACCTCATTTCAGGGAAATGTGGATAAACCACAGGAGTCGTAAAGACAGTGCTCTCTAATCAAGGCAGTTTGAAAAGCCTGACAGGTGGCTCGGGAGAGAAAAAGCTGATTTTCCTCAATTTTTCATACATTTTTTATTTTACAGCACTTAAAGTCAGCATAAAAACAACTTATTGAATATGAATCTATTGGTGTGCCTTGTGTGATGGTAAGGGGGGAGGTTACAATGCTTATTACTCTAATTGCAATCAGTGGAAACAAACAAAACGACTTAAAGTTGCAAAATATACGAAGAAATCAAGAACTGACAAAGAATTTGAAAGTCCCAGTTTGATTGAAACCTGTGTCCTACAACAATATGATACAGTCTGCTCAGTTTTTGTGTTCAACATGTGGCAGAGCTACATTAAAGCCAAATGTGGTAATCCCAGTCAGGCTGTATCCAACAGATATCAATCTGAAAACAGGAGGAAGCAGCTCTGCAGAAAAGCTCTCAGCTTATCTGCATATTTCCGTGCATTCCTTCTACAAACGTCCTCGATGACATTACAAACGACATGTTTCGAATGGTATCCATCACTCGACACACTTTGCAGTACACGGCTGTCTCGATACGGTTGCGAAATCCATTCTCTTGTCACTTATCCTTGAAACAAATATCCATCTTACTAACTATGACATATTGTCTTTCCAAGTGTTTCCCAGGATGCATGGAAAAGCCATCAGGGCTAACATGAAAAAAGACAATCACAGCAGGAATGTGAGGAGACTGCAATGACCAAACATTGATCCATGCAATAAATACATCACTTTACACTGCAAGAGAGACTGCAAGCATCACCTACCTCTGCTCCTGCGAGGAGTTGAGGGACCAGAGAGAACTATCCCAGAGATGAACACGATGAGGAGAAGTGCCAGAAAGCTGTGAGAGTGTTGCTGCATCCCCATCATCATCATCCTCTGTGCTGTCAGTCGACTCTCGAGTCTCAGGTGTAACAAAGCTGCTGCTGCTTGCTGTGATCTGAATGAGCTCAGTTCAGCTCAGACATCAGAGGTGAGACGCAGAAACCAGACGCTATCACTCAGCGTCACTTCACTGATTGACTGAATCTTTGGCAACAGGTTGAATGTGGCGTGTGCTGCAGCTGCAGGAGTCGGGCTGGGTGTTTCTTTTTTGGAGCGGCTGGACTACTTCTCTGAGCTGGTGGTTCTCAGGACTAGTGCAGCTGGACTGGACTGGACTGGACTTCTGGGTGCAGCGGGCTTCTTCTTCACCATCTATACCTCTAAAATGGAGGGAGGGGTCAGAAAGAGTCAGGCACACCCACTCCCGTTACCCTCCCTCATCTCTCATTTTCTTTCACTCTCTCTCTCCATCTCACACTCTTTTTCTCTGGAAGAGGAGTGAAAGCTTTCTCCAACTTTCCCGCCCTCCTCTGTCTTTTTTTCTTTCCTCTGCTTGGTCTAGTGTGTCCCAGTAATCCTGCTTTCCATCTGCGGAGGCCTTTTGACACATTTTATTGTTCTTACTCGCTCCCTCTATCCCTCATTCTGTCTCTGCTTTGCACATATGCACTGATCTGTTGTCTCACACTCTGTGTTTACATGCACTCCTGCATATTCTGGATATGATATTATCACGAAACTTGAGAAATCTGGTTAATCACATGCATGTATACATTATTTTGATAGTATCCAGGTTTCTAATCATTTTGCACCAACCATAACAGCAAATGAAATGAGCATTAATCAAGCGCACACTCAGAAACCCGAATAGGGTGTTTGCACACATGTGAGGTGAGTTCTGGAGAAACGTATGATCATGTGTCCCAAAACCAAAATATGTCATGTCAGTTTTATTCATGCTGCACACAATCTAAATTTGCCTCAAAGGGATTTATAATGTGTATAACATACGACACCCTCCGTCTTCAGAGTCTCGCTATGGAAAAAATATCCACACACAGGCACAGATGGAAAAACAAGGGGCGAAATTTCAGATGTCTCTTATATAGGGTGGACAAACATGTGCTCTGTGCCATGAAGATCTATAGATGACAAACAGAAACAAGAGGCAAGACTCAAGGATAGGGAAGCGCAGCATGCTAAAAGAAAACAAGGCTGCAGACGACACGTAATGCGATAAGCGATAAAATGATGTAACAATCATCCAGGTTTCAGAAACCACAGTTCACTGTTTACACACACAAACCCAGCGATATATAAACAACTGAAACCTGGAATAGTAGCGTGCCTGTAAACACGCACATTGTATCGGTGTGTGTTTACTTAAATCCACTCTTATCTCGTTCCCTCTTTTTACACAAAAACACAAACATACGCGCTCACACAGCCACATCTTGCATATATTCCCTCAGTATAAGCCTCATTCGACATTAAACCTAAAATCAAGTCATTACACATAAAATAAGATGTTAAATTTGAGAGAAACAACTTTTTGGTCCTCACAACAAAGCCAGGTCCCCGCAATGTGAGCGGGGTTCCACACATGGGTCCCCACGATGCCATGTAAACATGTGCACGCACTTCAGTCAAGAAAATTTGAAGGGTAATTGGAACAGTCATATAAGCTGCGCGTATCCAAAAAGTTATGAGTGTACAGAGCAAAGCTGCTATTATATTCCATGGAAACAATGTTTCTCATCATCCTCATCATCCATCTATAAATATATTCTCTGTCAATGACAAAAAAACACATTAACATCATGTGCAGCACAGACGAGCTGACAAAAACCGGCCGTTTGTAGCCATGTGTCGCACATTCGGACATGATTTTCTGGTGCATCACAAACACATGGTCATGCTGTTGCATCATGGCTTGTCAAACTCATAGTATATCATTGTTTACAGCCAATTAGTTGCGTCTTTTTCTCCGTTATTTGTGTGCAGATTTGTGTGTGTGTGTCTAGAGCCAGTTTTAGTCGTGGTCAGCCAAAACTCTCGGCCAGAAATGAGCCTCAAGGACAAGGAATGTGTGCATTTGTGCAAGGAGCACACATGCTTGCACGTGCATGTGTTTCTGCGTATGTCTGCGTAGTCCAAAATCCCCTTAACATCCTCTAATGCAGTTGATTATATCCCACATGTTATCACACGAGACAGGAAATGATATCGCATGCCAGAGGAGGAGTGTCTCCCGAGGAAGTCCCTGAACGGATTGTTTCAGTGGAACCCCCAGACCTTCACCACGCCAGAAGCCATTAAACACAGATGAATCATCGACTGCACCCTGTGGAAATGATAAAGTTTGGGGTGTAACTAACTTGCTGGCCCTAAAGCCAATGGGGGGGACCTTGGCCTTGAGATTTCTCGTTGTCTCTTCAGTAGTTTTGTTTTTAAAATGTTGGAGTAAATGTGATTTTGAAAATATAAGATTCTGAAATTGTATAAATGTTTTGAAAAGTAGCCAAATAAATCACATAATGGTGTGATTTTGTAGGCCAAGACCTGCTGAGCGTAACTCTGAAGACAACAAATATCTTCTGTTTCAACATTTTTCACAAACACATGTGGAAGGCTTTCTTCTCGTCACTTCTCTTCACCCTCCGTTTGTGTGCAAAGTTAACTCAAACGTCAAACAGGATCGAGTCTCCCTCTCTATGCACCGGTGTTGATGTTGGGAGGCATGCAATTGTGCAAATTGAGGTGAAATGAGTAGAAAGTTCTGATATTTGTGTAAAAATATACGAGGTAATAGTAAAAAAAAGTTTCCTTTATTTTCTAGGAGTAGCAAGCAAGGAAAGAGAGTGGAAACATTGTCTGGCTGTTTGAGACAGATTGTGTGGTTGCCATGGTGAATAGGCCAATCATTTGATAATGCCACATGTTGCAGGCGTTGCAATGGACTGTACCACTGAATCAGAGAAACACATTTTGTGCTTTTTACTGCCCAGTCTCTAGACTTAGTAAAGTAAACAGCAGTCCAGAGGTTGGACAGTATTTTGATATTACACGTCCAGCTCTTTATTTACACATACAGTAGGGAGGAGCAAGTTTTGGGGGAACTCTGATATCCATAAAGACTCAAAATGAAATCAAATACTTGGTGGAGCTGACTCCAGTAATGCTCTTTGGCAAAAATACTGTAAAATAAGGGAGGCCTCAGAGAGCATATCTGCAGATGAAAATGAGAAAACAGACACCCAAAGTGAAGCCAGCATACTTCCATAAACTGGAAATTGCATAGTTTCTAGAATACTTGATTCCAAGTGACAAGTTTGCAGCTTCAAAGCGAGACAGACCTGAGGACAGCGGTGCAGCTCTAGGTCTCTGTATGATTCTGTATCGGCACAAAGAGATCGCTTTGCAGACTCTGAAAGTTTTAGCTATACCAGGTGTGTGCCAGATGTACAAACACAATCTCCAGTGCGCCAGTGAGAACAAAAATATTGAAGACGACTGTAGAAAATGTCGCCTTATTTGATCTGGGGAAGTAAATGCCAAACAGAAACATTTAATGTGATTATTGTTAAGTTAGTCGACTGTCTTGGCCACAGATTTGATGCATACAAGCAATGAAGTGATCTGTTTTGGATTCTGTTTATACCAGTGACCACATTGGACAGAGTATTTCACAAAGCGTACATGCTTTCCTCGGTCTATGCCTCAGATTTGGAGTCTGACACAACTTTACCTGCGTCCAAGGTGCATGGAGAAGGTGCAAAGGTCTAATTAAGTCAAACTCGAGCAACACTTGTAGTACAAGAACAACCTAGTACCCTGGATTGTACAGAAGTTTTTGCCATTGAACTGATTCCCTCTTCAGCTTTTCTAAAGATGTTCATACTTGTATAAACCAAATGACAGTGATTTAACATATCAAAATAAGGAGTATTATTCAAAGTACCATGTTCTGCATAGTTGTCGGTTGTCCCACGCTGTTGTGCGACCAAACTCCATCCACATGAGTCATAGGCAGTTCCACCAAAGAGAGATTTCCCCTTAAAACTTCTCACATGGTTTCGTTTAAGTAACTGTATGAAGCCCAAAATGGTGAAATTACCCAAAAAAAGTCCCAAAACATTTTTTTTCCTGCTTTCCTTCCTATTAATCATCTCAAGACTCCTCCCATTTATCTTGTGATACTTTGAAACACTAGACACTGAACAAAACAACTAATAAATAAATAAATTCATGCATCAGTATTAAATCAAACAATACAGGATGCAGGACTTAATTTCTTCCACCACCATCACCTTGTCACTTCCTTGCACCGCCATTACCTACATGTGGCGTAGTCTGGTTTGTATCAACAGTAGAATCGGCCTGTGAGATGCGCAAAGTGTTCAAATCAGCCATAATTGGCCTCTAACTCTCCGGCAGACCTAATATGTGTTACCAGGTGTGTTTGAATGGGCTCTCGCTCTTTTTGTCTCGTTTGTTGTGGCAGGAAGTGATTTCTAGCAGCCAGTTTTGTTCTTTCATCTCCCCTCTAATGAACATGATTTTATTGCTGGAGTCCAGCATCAATTATTAACAGATTTAGGAAGAATGTTTTCTAACGCTTGTAAAGCTGAAACAATTTGTGAAAAGCAGGTTTCAGCCATTTGCCTCTTGGCCGTCTCTTACAGCCAGATGACAAAGACTTAGAGGTGTTGAGACCAAGTCAAGACTAAGACCAGGCGGTATATAACGTACGTAGGTAGCTAATATTAACAAAGATTCTTTGGGTGAAGCATGGTGGCTACACTGAGACACCTCTATAAGCGTTTTTGCAAATGACTGTGTGTTCTTTTGGACGCTGTTTTTTTGCAGATGAACTCTTTGTGCTGTCAAAGAAGTCGGATTTTATTCCAGAGGATTTGGCTGATGTCTCCTCCCAGACAGTTACAGATAAATAAATCAGACAATTAAGTCATATCCCTGCAGTTGTGGTTTGACTGGTCGTGAACTAAAATCCAGAGTTGTCTTTGTCGGAGACGAGACAGAGGACACAATGTCCAGACTTTTTAATGTATCTGACGTTGGTGCTACCCAGTGGTCTTATCACAAAGGTATTAGTCAAGTTTCCATCCAAATTTCTTTGCCAATTTCAACCAAGTTTTCAGTAAATTGGATCAAAACTAGTTTGGTGGGGCGGTCGGTAGCGTAGTGGGTTAAGCGGCCGCCCCGTGTGTGGAGGGTATAGTCCTCGCTGCAGCTGGCCCCGGTTCGAGTTCTAGTTTGGTGTTTTGATATTCTGCGGTTATTTGAATGTGAAGAGTTCAAAGCGGTTGCTGAAAATGAAACAGTGATGAATGACATAAAAGTACCAGTCAAAAGTTTGGACACCTCTTTTTTAATCAATGGTTCGGGTTATGACGATTCTCATCAGACTAAAGTCCAGATCTCCACTGGTGTAACGAAGGTGTGATTCACACAGTCTTCTCTGAACAGTTGACATGTGTTTACTGCAGATTTCTAAGGCTGGTAACTGTGATGAACTTCTCCTCTGCAGCAGAGGTAACACCTGGTCTTTCTTTCCTGGAGCCGAGTCAGTTTTACCAGTGTTTGATGAAGACACATTAAAAGTTTTTGAAAAGTTTTATACTGACCGACCTTCATGTCTTAAAGTAACGGTGGACTGTTGAACATCTCTTGCCATAATAGGAATTATTACACTAATCGAATGGGGATTTTTACTGCATGCCAACACTGAAGAACAACTGATGGTCTCAAACATATTGGGCAACAAATTCCACTAATTAACTTTTGATGAGACACACATGTTAATTAAAAACCATTCAAAGTAATAAATCGTAGAGAGAATAACAGTGTGCAAAGCTGTCATCAAACCAAAATGTGGCTGCTTTGAAGAATCTAAAATAAATTGTATTTTTCTTTGTTTACACATAATTCCATATTTGTTATTTTGTAGTTTTAAAGTCTTCAGTGTCGAAAAGAAACCGTTAAATGAGAAATTGAAATCTTTGACTTTCGCTGTGAAAGATTTGGTTGTTTTTTTTAGGTTTTTTTTTTTTTTATTCGACATGATTTAAATGACAGAGGCTAATTCATATTTATGGTTTACACCGCTGCCATAAAGGATTACTATTCCTCTCCAGGAGCGACGGATAACCGGAGATCTGGATTTGTATGTTTATTTGTTGTATAACCATCCCAACAACCACCTGTTTGTCATCACTTTTCTGTTTCTTGGACTCTTCTTTGCACCACAATTCTCAAATTTTCTAATTAATTCTACATGTGGTGGGTTTAAAATAATTAAAGCCTCTTACCAATGCAAGATGTACTTTTCTACACCTGAGTACATTTCCAATTAATTCATGCTGTAAGATCCTTTTTTTTGGACTTTGAGTTTTCCCTCATTTCACAAGCTTTTTATTAAATTATGAAACGCCTCTCCTCTCTCTCTCTTTGTCTTGCATGTCATCCTCCTCTGGTTTCCTTTATTCCCCTCCTGTGTCATCGGTTCTTTTCCGGCTCTGCTTTCATCCCTCCGGGGTTTTTGTTAAGGACGCCTATGTTTTTAGAGGAGAACGGGTCGGGCAGCGCTGTCCTCGCTCTGCTTTTGTCATCACAGATTTGTCATTTTCCTTCATTTCATTGCTTTTCAACACATCATCGGCCGTCACCTGCCAACATGCGCCACGCAGCCGGAAAACTGTGAAAAACTATGTCAGGGATGGGTACCAAAAAAAAAAGAATGGAGCAGTGTTACACACTCACACGTTAGTTTATGTGTGTGTCAGTTTCCATAAGGATGATGAAGGGAACAATAGGATATTCTGCTTGTCTGCACTACACTCCCTGCATAAGGAACCCCTTTACTCAGGTGGAAAAACACTAAAATCTTTCTCGATATCAAACTGACATGTTAAAATTCAGAGATCATGACTCTTTTTTTTTTTTTTTTTTTTGCATCCTCGTCGACTTCTTCCTTCCAGTAGCTGCAGGCGATTGGAAAACGTTTGCTGCTGTGGCCAAGAGCAGAAGGTCTTTCACAGCTCAGCCGAGCGTGTGCAGGTTTCCTCACTTGGACTGGTTGTGATTTTTGAGTATGGAAAAAGACAATAATTTAGATTTTTTTTTTTTTTTCCACTCACTTTTTCCATTCTGCTCATGCCATGAATGGAGTGGCTTATTAAATTACAGACTTCCATACCAGGTCAGAGCAGTTTGAAGATGAAAATGTTGCAGACACTCTCTTCTATACTAGAAATCAGCCTCCTCAGTCGCCACACTTCTATATTATAACTCCATATTTTTTAAAGAATGCCTCTGACTTCTGACCCTGCTCCATTTTTGGAAATTTATTAGAGCCTGTCAGGTTGTGTGGTAAGCGCAGTGAGTCTGCTTCTCCTGCCAGATAAATGTGCTCTGCATTCAAGTAAGTGGAAAATGTGATGTATGGAATATTCTTCCAAATATTAACCTAGTTTCTCAGAGGTCAGAGGCTCATTCAGTTTCCCTGTGTGTGTGTGTGCACTTTCTTTTTCATGTGCAGATAATAGCGCTCTGCTGATAATAATATTAAGTCATAAATATCAAAACGGCAGCAGTACCTGGATGCATCCTGAGGATGACTTCATTGCTGATGAATGTAACAGTTGCTGTGGTTGTCAACAACCACGCAATGTTGAAACACATACGCCCACACGCACACACACACAGAACAGGTGAAGGGCATGTGTGCATCTTTCCACATCTGCAGAAAACCTACAGGACAGACTCTTCTTGATCGGTATGTTGAAAACGTTCACATTTACACCACAGGCCAGGACCAGTAATTCTTTTTTTTGTGTGTGTGTGTGTGCGTGTGTGAAAATGAGACCCACAACCACACAATGATAGACAGGCCGGTGTTATTGCCAACTGCCATGTGGCAGCAAAACTGTCTTTCTGGAAAGCCATGGGGGACGGCAGTGTTGTGGATGATGAAGCAGAAGGATTTAGGGGGACTAGAGCACAAAAGAGACAAATATAATTCATCCACTCCAAGTTTGTCTCTGAAAGCGAACGAGAGCAGACCAAGAAAGTCAATGTGGTTCTCATTTCGCCTGCGTTAAACGTGAATACTTTACGTGATTGCGTTTGTCAGGATGGATCCTCCGTCTGACAGATAAATAACGGCATTACACGGGAGGATCAGGCATGCAGCTTAGAGCTGACAGCAGATAGGATGCTGGACAAATCCACAGGCTTTAAGTCTGAACCTGGCTGGTGATACGCCCGTACAAGAACGTGCAGATGTCGGCATCATGAAAGTCCAACTTTTCACACGCCTTCTGCTCGGCTGCTGCACCTTTATCTCACTCCCAACAGGCCGCTCAACAATCCTACGATGCAAAAGTGAACTGACCTGAGCTGAAATGCACAATGACTGAGCTGAGAGTTAGTTAAGATGACGATACCGTTATCGTGTCTGCGCAGGAAAGCAGGATGCAAAGCTGGATCACGTGACCGAGTTCCCTGCAAATTCACACTGAGTGGCAGCTGTTTTCAGTATGTGCAGGTGTACTTTTTAATTTCCTACACAGCTGTCAGTCGCAGCATCTCAGGATCAGTATTTATCCATTACTCGACCTGTGAACCTAGAACTGTGGTAATCTCATTCCAAAGCACCAGAACAATCGGTCCACGTGAGTGAAGGTATGTTCTCACAAGAGATTTAAACAATTTAAAAAAAAAACAGACTTTGACTTTTCAGCTTTAGTCAAGGCCAGGTTAACTCTTTGCACACTACTCAAGGTCGAGGAGCCGAGATTTGTCTGCAGATGATAAGAAAAGAAAATACATCATGTCATATGCATGTGCCTTCGAGCTAGGGCTGCACGATATGGCCTGTAACCAATATCTCGATATTTTTAAGCTATATCGCGATACACGATATATATCTCTATTTTTGTTGTTGTTGTTTTGTATTAACTATTTCTAATAAAATAATGTCATTATTACCTTGATAGCATTGTAATTGCTCAGAATCAATGTAGAACAGTAGATTTACACTTGCTGTGAGACACACATCTTTTTATAGAATTTTAACACTTGTCATATTTTTTATGAATTTTTAATACATTTCATGATGTAAATATGAGCTTTAAAGCTCAATAACTTCCAGGTCCTGTGACCTATTGGCTCAAAATCAGTGTAGAACAGTCGAGCTACACCTGCTATACGACACACACTCTTTTTTTATAGCATTTTAACACTTGTCATATTTTTTTATGAATTTTTAATATATTTCATAATGTACATATGAGCATTGAAGCAGTGCAGAATCATACTTGGCATATGAGACACTTTTTTAAATCAAATTTTAACCATTCTTCATATTTTATAAATAAACGTTTAATACATTTAACACCCACGTCTTATTTTGAAAACCGGAAGTGTCCACACGCTGCAGTAAGCTAGCGCTGACTTTTCCGGTTTTCTCAAAGTATTTGACATAAAGTCGCAATAAGGGCGCACGTGAAAATATTGGAGCAGCTGACGTGACCACGCGAAAACGAGAGACGTGACCGCAGCTGTTTTTCTTCGGAACCAAGTCGTCCGTCTCCATCTTTAATTAACTCGCTCTCCATTTCTCTTCTCACTTGATACAGAAAGTACGCATGCGCGCAGGGGATGTTTCTGGGTGGGCGGGGCAGTGTGCTGCGTGCTGTGAGCAGCACCAGACGGGTTAAAACATTTACGTGACAAGTGTTCGATGGTCGCGATATAGTCATTTCATACATCTCACAGAGAACAAGCCGCGATATATCGAGTATATTCGATATATCGCCCACCCCTACTTCGAGCCTTTAAGACTTCTGACAACTGTAGCTGCTGTTAGCTCATGTTAGCTCAGTCTGTTAGCTCAGTCTGTTAGCTCAGCTCATATTTACCACAGTGGGAACCGAGGGTCTAAGGACAGAGGGTGTCATTCTCTGTACAGATTGTAAAGCCCCCCGAGGCAAATGTACTTTGTGACTTTGGGCTATACAAATAAAATTGAATTGAATTGAATTGGGATTACATTCTCAAAACTGGGGGCGCTAAAGAAAAAAGAATAAGAGGAAAAATTTGCACGATGACGACACAAACGTTCAATGAGGCGTGTTATTAACCTCTCAACAATCATATATTAAAATATAGACTGCATTGTCCATGATTCCACTAGTCCATCAAGAACCCCAAATGCAAAACGCAGACCAGTCAAACAAGGAAGAGTGTGCATCCTTGACAATAGTTAAAACAGCAAAAGACTTTACATCACGCGTTTATGACCAAAAATCACAAAGCAGATGGACATCATGCTGAAGTCATTTTCAAACCACCGAACACACTGAAAACCGCTCACCTCTGCCTCCTTCTAGTAAAACTCCAGCATCATATTTAAGTTTTTTTTTAAGGGTACGACACATTTCTGAAATAATGTTTTATGGTGGAAACGTTGGCCGGGGCCACGAGAGGGCAAGTCTTGTCGTACTGTAACACGAAGAAGAAGCGGGTCAGTGTGTGCACACACAGCGGAGCAAACACAGAAGGCCTTCAGAAGCCAACGGGTACATTGTTTAGGTGTGTGTGTGTGTGTGTGTGTGTGTGCACACAGTCCCTGCACTTCATCACGGTGTGTTATTGTGAAAGTTAACGCCGCACTTCAGTCTCTAGGAATAAAACTCTAAAACTCTCCGCGATGGTGTTACAGGATCTGTTGTCTCACCTAAAAATAAGAAAAACTTGGACGACAGCGTTGACGCTCGTACGGGCGAGATGTAGGTTTAATGTATTTTTAATGCTTTCTTTCGATCACAGTGACACATCACCCCATGGCTAAGTGAGTTTGGAGCCATCATGAAATACTGTAAGGCCCCGTCACTCGACGACAGGATAATAAATAATAAAAAAAAGACGTTCAGGAACTGGGAGAGAGAGGTGGACAGGCAGGAAGCAAAAGAAGCAGACAGGACATGATTGACGTCGAGTTTGTTTTCCTGGCTCGGTAATACGATTGTACTCTTTGGTCTCGGCTCCACGTCTTTGTTCCTCTGGGTGATTAAGACAAATAAATCACAGGGATCAAACTAAAGACAGGCTCTGGAAGACAGAACGGAAGAAGACAGGAGAGAGATCTGAACATATTTAGCGGCAGCCCCGGCTCGGTAGGTGAAAGCAAACGGGGGAACCGTGGAAAATAATCACCCACTCCACATCACATCATCACATCACTTCACACTTACCGAACAGAACACAAACGCCACGGTTTACAGTAAATGATGTAACAGCCTGAAAGTCGGTGGTGTAACACTTTCTAGAGAAACTAATTGCGCCATCTTTCCAGTTGTCTAATCCTTCATCTATCTGTTGAAACATCTGGATATCTGGACGTGAACCAGAGTAAATCAACATGTGACTACGTCTGGTCTCCTTGTTCGACCTCGCAGAAGATACTCTCAACAGGTGTCTCAGTGGGTTTTCGTCTATTTGTCTTCATGTCAAACAGAGCGAGGTCGGAGCCGCAGCAGAGCTGTATCGTGTGCTGGCACGACGTTCGTAACGTGATGGATCGAGAGAACGAAAAGAAGAAGAGAAAGAAGTGCTCGAGCCATTTTAGCCATAGAAAACAAGAGACCGTGCCCAGTTTGAAACACACAAAGCAAAGCATATTTTCCTGCAGGCTCACTGTTAGAATCAGATATGAAAGTGTCCATGTGGCAACTTGTGCATCTATGTCGTTTGAAACATTGCGATCACGTTGCACGAGTTAATTGTCGAGACTTGGAAACATGACATCACTGTTAAGAGGAGTCAGACAAGGCGAGAAACACGAGCAGCCCGATGATCACGCGGGCTGGAAACTGTTTGGAGGTGATACCGAAGTCTGTATGAAGCGCTCACTGCTGCTGCTGCTGCAGGAAGGACAGTCCATCAAACCTGAACTCCATCCGTAAAGTGTGATAAAGATTTACAACACGTCCTCCAAATAACTCTGGCTCACCTGACGCCTCATTCCTCTTTCATGCTGTCAGGTCTCAGATGTTCGGGTTAAAAGGTCCAGTGTGTTCGATTCAAGCAGCTGTGTTTACAGAGTATGTCAGAAATGGAATATAATGTGCTGAGGTGTGTTTTCATTAGTGTATATTCATCTTTATATTTTTTTTATCACTTTACATCTACAGACTCAGACCCATTTAAACAAGCATGTTTCCACAGCAGCTCAGATGGAGTACCGGTCTCACCCCGGTATATCTATGTGCAGTGTTTTTATGTAAATCTAGGTGTGTGGCCGCCGACGCCTGATTGGTTTCCGTTGCTGGATGGAGGTGTGGTCCCCCGATTTAGCCAAGGCCGATCAGACCCGCCAGTCAGAGAGGCCCCAATCGCCGGCATCTACCTTATTTAAACTGTCAGCACATCTCGAATTCAATTAATAATTTTGTTTATAGCAAGAAAATCTGGTTTATGTTACCCCCCCTTGAGCTGGGGTCATAACATAAATGGGGGCTTGTACGGGATTTGAACCCGAGACCTCTCGCACGTCTCCGTCATCTCATGGTTCACAACGCTGCACACACAACTTCAAACTCCAGAAGAGTTTTGTCCAGCAGGAGCCAGATGTGGTTAAATCAGATCAGACGTTTGCGCAGGGTGTTCTATTTTGAACGTTTCCATGCCGTTTCTGTGTCTGACTACTAATTTGGCCGTAAACGCTGGCTCCAGATTTCGCCTGTTTCACAGCCACCATAGTTTTTTCCTTCACACAATCAGCAACTACAACGCAAGCTGCTGCTAAAACTACACCCTGCGCCTTCCTTGAAACAGGAAGAGGATAACAAGTGACTGGAAGTAAAAATAAAACTATGAATAAAAATCTTAAAACCTGGAAATTGAACACAGCACTGACCTTTTTAAGTGAAACATGGTGAACTTGTTAAGAAAACTGTTGCTTAAGTGAAGTAATGGGACTCTCTGCTAAGCGCTTGGTGATTTACAGTGTGACATCCTCAAACTGAAACTCACGAGCCGGTTCGTGCTTGTTTACAATGTTTTCAATCTCCCCTAATGACAAAAACATCCTCGTTCACACGCTCACATTTCTGCTCTGCGGGGGAGGATTGCACATGATACAAAGCTGGCTTCCACACAAAGGCGCCGTGAATGTGACTTTTTCTTCCAGAGCAGCAACAAATCCCCCTCGGATGTGTCAGGTCGCAGTTTTACGAGCGTGAGCAGACGTTCAGAGATGCTGCAGTGATGACTTTTACAAGAGGCTAAATATCAGAGCTATCCGACCTCATGAGGGCAATGATACTCGAGTCATTATTAATTCTTTGGCCCATATAAACAAATCACATGTCGATGGTTAACTGCTGTTTTACTTTCCATTTTCCGAAGCACACCATAAGGTGTTTTTAATTGGTTTTCCGAAACTTCCAGGAAGCCAACGGTTTCAGTTTGCTATGAAAATCTATAAAAAATCAACTTGCAGAGACGTTTAATCGCTCTGCAATCGGAGAGACGTAATCCATCACAAAGAACATGTTGTCACCTTTACAGTACGTCGTTAACCGAAATACGTTATGACGTGCAGGGTGTTGATTTATTTGTTTCAGTTGCTGAACAACAAGAGGAAGCAGTTGCTTGGATCTGACAGTGAGCCGGTGCTGCTGGTGCACAGGTAGGCAACGAATGTCACCAAGAAAAACAGCCAAAGAACAGTGCTGCAGTGGTGGAATGCTCCCTTGAAGGAGTTCGAGGTCTTGTTCGTGAGTGCGGTGTGAGATGGACCGACCGAACCGCCTTGGTGCAGCGTCTGCAGAACTTTGGACATTGTACAGGACCGCTGTGGTTCAGAGGGAGCTGAGCCAGAAGGCAAAGCTCTCGATCTTCCAGTCCATCCACGTTCCAGTCCCTCACCTATAGTCACGAGCTTTGGGTAGAGACCAAAACAGATACAAGCGGCTGAAATGAGCTTCCTCCACCGAGTGGGAGGAAGCCGGAGCTCGGCTGTCTTGTAGCTAGATGATTAAAACACGAGGATTAAAAAGACAGATGCATATTGACCACACACATCTTCCTCTGCCAGCGAGGTGACTTTCCACGTCTGCAATGCCGGGAGAAAAGCACGTCCCATTTCATCTGACCCCTGCCCTGGCTGGGACCAAGGGGGCTACTGCCCTGGATAACACCACCACATTAAGGTAGCGATTCTTCTTGCATAATCCACATTATCTTATTGTTTGCCTACGAGTTCTTGAACATGAATGCAATCAAACAAAGACAAGGAGCGCAGGTGAAAACCATCAGACCGTTTGAACGAACCCTAATTTCACCTAAACGTGCACAACGGCTTCCAGCAAAGATCAGAAAAAGATCACACACACACACACACACACACACACACACACACACACACACACACACCTGCAAAGTTCCCACAGTAAAAAAATGCATGTAGAAATAAGCTGCAGTGAACTGCAGATAACCTGACATCATCTGCAGCATGTGGGAGATATTCTCCATGGCAGCGGTCGGGGCCAGCTCTGTAATAACCATGCTAATGCCTGATTGCGTTTAATTTGATACAAATGAGCACATTATCCAGCAATTTACCAGGAGAAATCTTTACATAATACCCCACTTCATTACAGAGCGGGGTATTATGACTGGCATGTCACATCTAACGCACATCTAAGTGTCAGCAGGAAGCTGGGAAGCTTTTTTAATCCTCTCTTTCTCCGTCTCTCTCGGGGGATCGTATATTCTCCGCCGTGGAGAGATGTGCTGCCGCTGTAATAAAGTATGATTCCCCCCAAAAAACTGCTGAAAGATTTCTGACAGAAACAGGCCAATATCTAATTGGGCCTGGAGAAGAAGTAAGTTCTAACTCTTAAGTCGTTTTTTTTTTTTATTATCCATCCCTGTGTTTCGCATTAAAATAGTTTCCAGCCATTGAAAAGAGGATTTGAAACAGTCAGCCTCAGGTAATACCTGCTGGAGGAGTTTGGGCTGAACTCTAGACCCCGGGTTTGCTGTTGGACCCCCTCCAATAACTCTCCAACCATTCATCTATTCCATTTAATTTTTTAATCCAAAACACACACGTCACTTTGAATGTAATAGTGTTGTGTTTTAGTCGTTTTATAAAAATCAGCAACACTGTGAATCACAAACATCTGTTGCATCAGAAACCACACGACAGTCTCCAGGACTGAATGACAAATAAAGTATCTCCTCTCTCACGTGGAGTCAGGTACATACAATCATAATTCAATAAATCAACCTTTAAATTCAGTCGTCTAATCGAGGTGAGACTCACCCAGATAGCCACATGGATGATGTGGTCACGGTTTAGCAGACGTCCTTCCAGCTCCTCCTGCAGGATCTCGAGGCGTTCCCAGGCCAGATGGGCTATGTAGTTCCTCCAGCTGGGTTTGGGTCTCCTTTCAGTTGGACACCTCCAAACGAAGGCACCCAGGGTGCCCGAACCACCTCTGCGACATGAAGGACCAGCAGCTCTATTTCGAGCTCGCTCCGGATGTCCGAGCTCCTCACCTTCATCTCCGAGGCTGAACCCTTTAGAGAAAGAAACGTAAAATGTAAATCCAAAATGGTTCCATCTGCAGGGACACATGATTTGTATCCAGCTTGAGCAGGATTATGCTCAGAAGACCAAATTTATTAAGGAGAACGTCAATTTACAGACGCATTAAGTTTGGTAACCGACTCCCTCAGTCAGCAACAACCATGCTGCATTCACACCATGTCAACAAGTTAACTCTGAATAAAGTTTACTTATTATTCCTTATTACTAGCCCGTAACATGGAGGCTAAGCTTAAGTTGGCCTGTTTTATTGAATCACATGTGTATAATTATTATAATTAGTATAATTAAGTGTATTTAGATGTACTGCCAGTGATGCAATTTTAAAAAAACAACAACCGTAAACAGGAAACAATGAAGTCTTTCTTTACTGTTAGTCACTTGATTGTTGGTCTAGTTGGAGAAGTGGCAGGGCAGCATTTAAGGAGAACGTTGGTACGAGTGAATAAAGACACTCTCTTAAATTTTGTCCATTATTGAGCGAGACTCTCAGCGGCCTTCAGAAGCGAGACTGGCGACGTGACATAATCCTCATGGGCAACTGTGCACCGTCAAAGTTCAACCACTAAAGTGCCCTGTCTGCTTTTTACCAGCGATAGGCTCAGAGTGTCTGACGACATTATGCAGAAAGACCCTACGGAGACAGTGAGATCTTCTTTGTTTAAGCAGAAACAGCAGTTTATATCGCTGTGTTCAAAACCACCAGATTTCATCTTCATAACATCGTAAACTCAACAGAAACAAAATAAAGCCTGGACTTTGGTTTGTTTCAACTGTTCCAACAATCACCAACAAGTCACAGAAACATCCTGGCTCTCTCTCCTCCTCCTCCATATTTTCAAATCCACCTCGATGAATCCCCTGTTAGTCGACACAAAAACACAGAGAGGGGTCCAGGTAATGTGACTTAACTCAAGCTCACTGAGTAAACTACATTTACAGTCTGCAGCCGGGCCATGGTGAAAAGTCAAATGAGCCTTCATGAAGGCTGAAGGATGTCAAACTAAATACGCAGGTTAAGGAAGATAGCCCGAGATAGTTTTATGTCTTTTTGAAAATCTATTAAGTGCCGCCTGTTTCAAAGCCAAACCATAAAGCTAAATTCATTGACATGGAGTGTATTTCTGAGCCGTACTTTATTGCTTTGATTCCCGTCCTTGACATGTGAGAGAGAGAGAGAGGCCCACGTCTGGACGATGATGATTGCTGAGGCCGTCGAAGGAGAGAAGAGCTAAAAGACATCCAGGTCTAATTGTGAGCAGGTGACCAGCAGACGAACGGTGGACAGATCGGAAAAACTGCACCCCCCCGTTTCCAAAAAAAATGCCACAGTCACCCCAACTGGCCCTTTTTTTTTAATTTTCCATAACATTCCTTAATCCAACTGGCCGACTCTGCACAAACCATACCCAGACGGACGCAAACATACACACAGATGTAGATATTTTTCACATTTTGGCTCAAGCTCTCGTCATATTACCAGCATATGGATGTGTGTGGGTAGCTTTCAGTCAAACACGATGCACACAAACCACGGCGTGTGCCAACAATCAAGAGAGCGGAGGACGACCGCAAAACAAAAAGAGGTCGACAATCGCGTTACACCATTCACGATACAAGCCCGGGTTGTTTATCTTCAGTTGACAGGTTGGTGTGTAAGCTGCAATCTCTTGATTCCACACACTGGTTAAAGCCTTGGAAGATTTGTTTTTTGCCATCTGGTTTCCATATGTCTTCCAGAAACAACCCCTTACTATTGGCCGAGGACCAAAAAAACAGCAGCAATGCTAAGATCAGCAGTTGGCCGAGCGTCTCGTCGCTTCCTGAGGAGAACAGAGAGCTCTCTGATCTATTAAAAAACACAAAGATGGATGCTGCACGGAAGTGCTGCTGCACACAACTTCATTTACAGCTGCTGCATGTCGCATCAAGTGCACAGAAAACTGCAAAAGGAAAATTCTTGCATTTATTCTCGATAATTGACGCAACTCATCCATCCATCATCCGCTCTGAAGCCAGCAGCCAGTTAGCATAGCTTAGCATAAAGACTGGAAACAAGAGGAAAGTGCTAGCCTCCACCTATCTGCATTTAACACTAATTAACACATTATATCTTGTTAGCTCAACCCTGTACATAAAAGAGGTGTGAAAACAACTCATTGTGGTTTTACGGGTTGCGGTTAAGTTGTGGAGGCTCAGCTGGAAGTCACCGCGCCAAGCCATGAAAGTCTGACACATAATTGCCAGTAAAACCGCAACGTAGCGAGATTTGTTACTTTTATTTCCAAAGAAATGTCCAAAAATGTCAAAATATTCCTTTAAATTAAAAAAAAAAAGACGCGACTTCATGGTGAAAAGTGATTATTTGAATTTAGCTGCAAAAAAATCATCAACGGTTGATATAATGATGTGCTTTGGATAATATGAAGGTCTGTCTGAGCATCAGGTCGGAGCCGGTGGATCTGAACTCAAGAGAGGAGGGACTTGGCTTGGGAACCACCAGAGGGTGGCCGGTTCAAGTCCCACATGGACTGGTAGCTGGAGAGGTGCCAGTTCACCTCCTGGGCACTGCCGAGGTGCCCTTGAGCAACTGGGCGCTGGTCTGGCTGGCTGCCCATCACTCCACCATCTCTCTCCACATTTGCATGTCTATGCTAAAATGCATTTATAATACAATTAGATTAATAAAGTATATCTTCTCCTGAATGTGTCAGGCTGGAGTACACGGAGAGGTTCAGAAGAAGAGATCATGTCGGACAGAATGAAAGGAAAACAGATCTGGGAGGAAAAAGCCGAGTGGATCAAGAGACTCCTTAGAAAAGGAGTTTTGTAATCACAGACGATCTATAACATCATCTCCTGTGGAGCTCATAATGTTATTCCTGCTCAGATCGGTCGGCCGGTTTCCTCCTCACAGCACCGCGGATCTAAACCGTCGACCACAGATATGATGAGACATACCTCAATGGAAGGGCCAAGCAAAACAAAGCAACAGACTGAAACCCAGCGTGACTGATACAGACACAGTTTGTACAAAGTCTGTTCTCTGCTTGCTTTGGGGTCCTCCTCTCCTGTACCGCACACCGAGACACAGCAAATCCTTCAACACCCTGTTGGAGATTTTGAGATGTTTTGTTGAGAAGGTTGATGCCACTTTCATATCTGTGCGGCAGCTTAGCTTAGCATAAAGACTGGAAATAAGAGGAAAGAGCTAGCCTGACTCTGTAACACATTTCACCTCCTGAGTTCAATCAGCACAAAGCCTGAAGTCTACGTGAATGGACAGATCACTGTGAGACGGTAGCTTACTACAACTTTTTCTGCCATGACGGTAAAAGGATATTTGTAAATTAGGCATTTTATTCCATACAAATACAAAAGAAACACTATTTTGCCATATAACTGAGACGAAAACACTAAAAAAATGTTGTATAAAATAAAGTTTTTGCCAGTAAATGAAGGTGTTTTACTGTCAGTCTCGTTTAAAATATTATTCTGTATACATTCCCTTAAAATGTTGCATAAATGAAGGTTTTGCCATGAAAAAATACTTTTCCTGTAAAAACAAACAGCTGTTTTTAAGCTGTTGTTGCCATTGTTGTCCACTGTTGATTTTAGTTTATATCTTGGTCACAGTCCCCCAAAAAGATTATCTAAGGGGCTCTACCAAGAGTGTAAGTTATGCGTTTGTTAAAGACACCACGGTGTCAGAAATCCTCGATTAGTCGGGCTGGATTTTGTGTTGTTGCTTCTGTCTTCATGCCTTCACATTGAGAATGGTTTGTTTTTGTAAGCATGCATCCTAAAATAATCCATAAATTATCTTTATTATCATGAACAAAGTAAAACATGCCACGATATTTCAGTCCACAAAGTTTCAGGTTGGTGTTGACCACTACAGTAATCTGTGCTGGTCGTTTCCATGTGAGCTCTGACAGGTTTTTATGGCCAAAGAAAGCAGCTCGTCCCAAGAGAGAGAGAGAGAGAGAGAGAGAGAGAGAGAGAGAGAGAGAGAGAGAGAGCGCAGCACAGTGCGAACTGTTCCCTTATCTGTTACGAAACAGTCTCATCAGGACTCACGGTGGGAGAGTTGGCTGGATAACAGCCCAATAAAACTGGGTTTGTGACAAAGCTCACACTTTCTATGAAAGCTTCATGGGGCCACTCATGGTGAATTATCATTGAGTAAAGCATCACAAGTTATTACCTAGGAAACCAAAATGCAAAGAAACTACGAGTAAAGTTTGTCTGCTAAATACCAAACCAGAAGAATGTATTAAAGAGACGAAACAGATGAGAGCGATGCGTCACGTTTTTAGTTCAAGAGTTGAAGCTAAACGCAGACATGAGGTTAAAAAAACAGGTCAACAAACATAATCCAGACAAAAACAAACTTAAATCCATCTGAGAGAAGTCCAATCAACAACAACAACAACAACAAATCCAGAACCGGCTCTGTCGGTGGATAGCCACTTATCGTGGGTTTGAAGCATCGGCTAAAACACAGCTGCGGCGGACACAGGTCGCGTCTCATCTCCCGGTGGAAGCTGGTGGTTGGGGTTCGTTCCTAAAGCAGAAGCCTTGATGACGCACCAGAGATGTGGTCTTCATACAAAGTGTCACAGACAGTTTAAAGGAAACGCACCAGTGATTTTTCTTGATTTAACCCACTAACTAAAAGTTCTTTGATTTGACTTCATGCCTTCAGCCACCAACCGTCTGTATTAATTTCAGAACACTATGAAACATTTAGTTTCCAAACTTACACTGATGTATAGTGATACAGTGACAAGCTGTGATACAGTGACAAACTTTTTAGTACCAAAAAAAAACTCACATTATCCTTTTAATGACCTCAACGTTTGGCCAAACACGAGTTTTCAAATAAGTCACGAATACGAGCTGCGCCGCTGCGGCTTTTAAAAATTTGACTTTCACTTTGATGGATTATGTTGTCCAGGTTTCTAGTCTCCAAAAGTTAATTATCAGTAGTGAAATTACCAGAACCCCATGGCTAACGCTGAGGCAGGAAATCTGCCTCAATCTTCTGGTATGCTTCAGAAAAATGGTGAATAGACTTTTGCTTAATAAAATAAAACAGGCATGATCCACCAAAGACTGCCTGCACAGTGTGCAGGAAAGGGCAACGAGATGTCAAAATCTGTGTGCATGAATGATTCCAACAAATCTTTAGACAGGTCAACAACAACATTTTGTTCATCTGCAGACTCGTATCTACTTTTAGTGTTTGCTTAGTGTTCATACTGCTGTAAAACCAAATAGAAATGGGCCCGCCTCGAGCACCTAACTGCCAAAGTGCCGTGAAATCACTGAAACCCCCAACAAAGACGTCCAGAGGGAATACACCAAACTCGAATTACTGCACATGCAAAGTGAAAGTTTACAGAAAGTGGAGTGAAAAAGTGTTATTGAGGTTCTGACCACAGTTATCTCAAAGGGTTTGTGTTCGGTGCATCAATAGGCATGTATAAATATGGATGTCGTATCCGTGGTGTCACCCTGAAGCTCAATGTCTGGTGCCTCCGTCCGCCACCGCCTTCCAGCTGCTACCGTTTGTTTCACTTGAATCAGACAGTCCACCTCCTCTCTCCAGTCCTCTCTGGTTTCTAACACCTGCACACTGTCTCAGACTATTCTTTTCTTCTAAACGCTGCCTCGATGCCGCTGCCAGCAGGTCAGGAGTCACACATAACGTGCAACCAGGGGTTAAAGTGTGCCAAAACGCCCTGGAACGACCTTTAATTTGATCGTGTCAGTTTCTGGATTCAATAGAAATCTTTGGAGTATTTGTTCGTCTGAACAACAGACTGAACTTGAGCTTATATAAAAATGGATAAAAGCTGCCAATTCTCACATTTTGTAAAGCAGGAAACGGATGTTTAACTGGGTTCAGCTCCAGAAGTAAGAAAACCTCATTCTCAATCATCCTGGTTGATCAAACAAGCCACCTGTGACCACACCCACCTGTCAATCAAAGCGTCCACGCTCTTAATCCTGCATAACTTTAACTAACTTAATATAATGTGAACAGGTGAGTTGTATATAAATTTACCCTCAGTACGTGTTTTAGAAAAGTCTTCTGGTTTCTTTTGGACTCGTTTCCAGGTGAAACTTTAACATGAACTATTTTCTTCACAGCGATCAAAGTGTATGAACTCTACAGATCATTTACAAGCTCCTCTTCCTGGAGTGACTCGGCTCTTGATAAGCCCTCCCTCTTCTTCCTGCTCTCAAACACAGCCAGCTCCTCTCTGCTCAGGTGTTTCCTTGTTCCCTCCCCCTCAGATCTACAGTTTGAAGATGGGTGGAACCAACATGTGCTGACGTGTCAGCTGACAGGCCGCATGTTGTTGAGATCAGAGCTCAAACTAGTTTCATTTCTGAGGAAGTCAAACTCAGACAGTCGTCGACGCGGAGAAGAGAAATGGCGCAGCAAGGAAATAAACTGGACCGGGAAACCTTCTCTTGTCCGATCTGTCTGGATCTACTGAAGGATCCGGTGACTACTTCCTGTGGACACAGCTACTGCATGAACTGTATTCAAAACTTCTGGGATGGAGAGGATGAGAAGAGAATCCACAGCTGCCCTCAGTGTAGGCAGACCTTCACACCGAGGCCTGTCCTGAAGAAAAACACCATGTTAGCAGCTTTAGTGGAGGAACTGAAGAAGACTGGACTCCAAGCTGCTCCTGCTGATCACTGCTATGCTGGACCTGAAGATGTGGCCTGTGATGTCTGCACTGGGAGAAAACTGAAAGCTCTGAAGTCCTGTCTGGTCTGTCTGGCCTCTTACTGTGAGAAACACCTCCAGCCTCATCATGAATCACCTACATTTGTAAAACACAAGCTGGTGGAGCCCTCCAAGAAGCTCCAGGAGAACATCTGCTCTCGCCATGATGAGGTGATGAAGATGTTCTGCCGTACTGATCAGCAGTGTATCTGTTATCTCTGCTCTGTGGATGAACATAAAGGCCACGACACAGTCTCAGCTGCAGCAGAAAGGACTGAGAGGCAGAGAGAGCTCGAGGTGAGTCGACTAAACATCCAGCAGAGAATCCAGGACAGAGAGAAAGATGTGAAGGAGCTCCAACAGGAGGTGGAGGCTATCAATGGCTCTGCTGATAAAGCAGTGGAGGACAGTGAGAAGATCTTCACTGAGCTGATCCGTCTCATGGAGAAAAGAAGGTCTGATGTGAAGCAGCAGGTCAGATCCCAGCAGGAAACTGAAGTGAGTCGAGTCAAAGATCTTCAGGAGAAGCTGGAGCAGGAGATCACTGAGCTGAAGAGGAAAGACGCTGATCTGAAGAAGCTCTCACACACAGAGGACCACAACCAGTTTCTACACAACTACCCCTCACTGTCACCACTCAGCCAATCTACAGACTCATCCAGCATCAAGATCCGTCCTCTGAGGGACTTTGAGGATGTGACAGCTGCTGTGTCAGAGCTCAGAGATAAACTACAGGACGTTCTGAGGGACCAACGGACAAACATCTCACTGACAGACACTGAAGTCCATGTTTCACTGTCAGGACCAGAACCAGAGCCCAAGACCAGAGCTGAGTTCTTAAAATATTCACGTGGACTCACACTGGATCCAAACACAGCAAACGAATACCTGTTATTATCTGAGGGGAACAGAAAAGTGACAGGAATGAGTCAACCTCAGTCTTATTCTCGTCACCCAGACAGATTCACTGACTGGGTTCAGGTTCTGAGCACAGAGAGTCTGACTGGACGTTGTTACTGGGAGGTGGAGAGGGGAGGAGATGGAGTTCGTGTAGCAGTCACATACAAGAACATCAGCAGAGCAGGGAGATCAGATAAATGTGGATTTGGATACAATGACAAATCTTGGATGTTTTATTGTGTCACAAACACTTATTACTTTTGGTACAACAAAGTCCAAACTCCCGTCTCAGGTCCTTGGTCCTCCAGAGTTGGAGTGTACCTGGATCACAGTGCAGGTATTCTGTCCTTCTACAGCGTCTCTGAAACCATGACTCTCCTCCACAGAGTCCAGACCACGTTCACTCAGCCTCTCTATGCTGGACTTCTGATTGACTATGGATCTGCTGAGTTGTGTGAAGTCAAATAGACAGAAGTCATTGAAGGGTTAAATTCTGTGTTTCATGTCTTCAGCTTGTTTTGTTTCCATCATTGTTGCTGATTGTTGTGGCATTTCTTCACCTGTCAATCAAACACTGTGGGCGGTACTTTGCCCTCTTCTCATTGGTGGTTGTGTAAATGTTTAAGTTTCTGTAGGTGGCGCTCCTTCCTGTGTCTGTTTAGCCATGGAGGCTATCACTGCTCATGATGACTTTAGTTTGTATGATCAGAATCAATAAGGAGATGATTCATTCTTTTCTTGTACACATGTGAGATTCAATGAAGAAACAACATTTAGTTTGTGTCTCAGTCAATAAAGAGGATTTATTACACAGACTGCAAGTCTTCATGTTTTCATTGAACATGTGCTCTAAATGAACTCCCTGCATTCACCCTGTTTATTTCACTGAGCTGCTTTCTCGTGGTTAAAGTGACAAATAAAGTTGAGTTTGAACTGAAGGTGACTGACAGTGAAGAAGAAGAACAGACAGATGGATCACCACAGACTGTAGAAAACATGGATGCAGTCGTGACAAAGTGCCGTTGTGAAGCTCCGTGTGGTCGCTCTGGTCGTCTCCGTCTGGGCGGTCCTGCCTCCGCCGCCTCCCGACTAATCTAAAAATGGTTATAGAGGTGGAGCTGAATGAAGCCTGGTTGATGAAACAAGCCACCTGTGACCACACCCACCTGTCAATCAAAGCATCCACGCTCTTAACCCTGCATAACTTTAAGCCTTAATATAATGTGAACAGGTGAGTTGTATATAAATTCACCCTCAGTACAGTTGTCATGAACGGGGAAATTAGCTACAGAGACCAAAACTGTTTTTTTGAACTTGGGGAAACTGACTCAGTTCTGGAGCCAGTCTCAAGTGGACGACAAGAGGAACTGCAGTTTTTGGCATGTACGCATCGTCTTCACTTCACAGCTACAGATGTTGCTGCATGGTCCGGACGTGACGTCGGCTTTCATGAGCTACAAAAGGTCAACGGGCCGACATTTGAGTCAATTACAGCAGCAAATCTCCCATTTTAATTCTTATTTCAGACAATGACGTCACAGGAATAACTGAGTGTTGTTTTTCCACACAGAAAAACACGCAGGGCATCGATGATCTAGATTTGTCTTGTCTTCTGTGACACTGCAGTCTTCCCTCATTAACAGCATGGAGCACTCCGTTATGCAACCGAGAGGATCGCTCATGATCTCAAATAACCAACACTGTAAAATCCTGATCTCATAAACAGAGCATTTATTTATTGCAGGGGGAGTAAGAACTCGTTATATTTTTATGTTTCTAGCATTTAACACTGTGGCCACTGAATGCTAATGTGAATGACATCAGTTTGTGAGCTCGGTGAATACATGAGCAGCTTGTTTCCCCATCCAGAGAAGACATACCTGTCCCTCCTCGCCACAAACCGATGTGTGTTCGCTGGCCAGGAGAAGTTTCCCTGCAACATTAGGAACTGTTTGTTCCCGCCGCCTGCCTCCGCTGAGCTCTCCACTGACAGAAGGTCTGGAACAAGAGCTGAGATCATGTTTTTCACACTCTTGATTTCCACTGCAGTTATAAATAATGTCATGGAGCCTTGCACTCCATTACGCCCATGTAACAGCAAAGAAACATAATTGGAAAAGTAATATTCATTTTGCATTTTTTTCTGTCAGTGGGGAGAAATGATTTTTCTTTGGTCCCAGCCTATTATTGTGGCTGAACATCCAAACAACACAACAACAATCACCAAAACAGACGCACAACCGGTGCCAGACCAGCTGATACTTCCTGATAAACAGCCAACTGGTTCAGAGCTGCTGCCAGCGAACCTGTTCTGAACCGACCTCCGATTAAAAGAGAGATAACGATAAGAGCTGTTCTTCAATTTAAGCCTGTAGGAACTTTTATCTTAAAACACGTCTTCCTGCGGGGAAACGATATCAATCAGGTTTTTGACGGAGAAACAACTTCCTGCCGGGTAATAAATATGTCGCTGCCTGATGAGTAAACAGTCTGTACCGACAGCAGATAGTCCGCCTTCTTCTGCGGATGCTGCTGTATGTATGCGAGGAGGGAGTGGCTTGAATTACAATTTTATTTAAAAATACAAATATGAAGCCAGATTTAAAAAAAACAGCAGCCGAGCAGAGAAGTTCAAAGTATCTGGATAGTACAAACTAGGTTCAAATTAATTCGATTTGATAGATTAATAACCAAACCAGAATCCTTAAGCACGTGCATGTCATCATCAGGATGGGGATTGTTTCAACTAATGCACACCTACTGTACAGATCGGAGGTAGACCCTGAAGCAACACACAGACGGCAGGGAACAGTTCGTGATGTACTTTCCACCACAGGTTCAAGCAGCAGAGAGAAGCACAGGCAAACAAAATCCAAACTCCAATAATCAAACAGGTGGGAAACTGATTCAGGTACAAGTTTGCAGACGCTAGGATACATCAGTTCTCAGCTACGAAGACTAAAACAAGACAATACGTACATGGAAATATGAGCTAACGATCTGGCAGAGATCGTGGAGGCCTGAACCGATGGAAAACAGGTGAGTGCAGGTGTGTGTGTGATAAACCTGACTGCAGTCAAGCTGAATCAAAAGACAAAAAGGCAGGAAGTAGGGATGCAGAAGTAGGATTAGGAAAATAAAACAGGAAACAGACTCAAAACCTCCTGAACCTTTCAACATTAGAATGCGGATTAAGCCTCCTGGACCTGACGGGGAACTGAACTGACTCTGGTAAATGTTAGCATACTCTGTCAGAAAGAACTGGCTTGCAACAGCACGTCGATTCATCGACACACAGACGTGCAATACGTTATTTATTTTTCCATATCTCAGGAACACACAAACAGCCTTTTCATAATTGGGACAGACAGTATTTACTTCAGTTTGAATATTTCAGGATAGTTTGGGACAGTCGTGGAACAAAGTTAAGTTAGAGGCTTGTAAACAGCTGAAATAGTTATTTAAAAGTAATCACAAATACTTAAAACAGATGGTAAATAAATGGGAAAATAACTAAAACTGAATAAATGATTGAGTAGCTAACCCAGAACTGTTCCACAACACCTACTCACAGCAGGCCATGCTGACTGAAACCAAGCACGCAATGATGCACGAATGCAAGACGGCTGCGGTCCCACATTTAAGATGGCAGAGCAAAATCAAATAAATCGTGGTTCTCTTCCCTAAAAGAATCTTTGTTGGGAAATAAACAGAAGCACATTAATATGCCTAAGAAAACTTTACAGGACGCGCAGTGTAAAAGTAAAAAAAGTACCTTTCTAAACTTCTCTCAGTTGACCAACAAGAACGACTAAAACAAGACCCGAGTGTATCGCATGGAGCATACGTAGGCAGACTGTGTGTTCCTTTGGATGCTGTTCTGCAGATGAACTCTTTGCGGTTTAGGAAAATTCTATTCCAGACAGTTGACAAATAAATCAGACAATGCACAGGCAATTAAGTGATCCCTGCAGTTGCGGTGACTGGCCTTGAACTAAAATCCAGAGTCGCCTTTGTCTGAGACAGAGACAAAGCGTAAACATGTGGTCTCGAAAACCAAGACTGACACTCCAAGCTTTAGTCCCTCATCATGCATGAAGTTACATTTTATGTAACAAATACTATGAGTCCTATAGTTTCGATTTGAAAGATGGAGCCTGTCAAACAGACGCTGGCCTCTCTGCTCTCCCAGGTGTGTCTCAAAAGCCCAGGTGAGCTTTTTATATAGAGTCTGCCCCCTTTTCCTGCTCCTGCTCCTGGTGCTGGACTTTAAGAGTTAAGTGCATGAATAAATACTGTATAAATATACATTTTGATGTCATTACATAAGTGTTGATTACCTCTAAATTGAAACTGTTGTGGTGAAGGGTACTTGAGTTCATCTGTGGAGTATAACTGTACTGATCTGCCATTTCTGACTCTGACAGTCAATCCTCAAAAAATGTGACCAAAAAAAAAAAAACAGTAGAAAATATTTTTTTTATTACAGTGCCATAAGTGTTTCCCCTGTGGACTACCTTGGACAGCTCTGTACCACAGTTAATGGCACCACACTCATCACACAGACACGTACACACCGCTTCCCAACATGGACCGCTCATCCCGGGAACATCTGTGTGGTATAAATCACCCTCAGAGAGGTTACCTCACAAAAACCACCAGGAGAAGCCCTTGGCAACATCCACCAAGCGAGAGAAAGGAATTTAACATTCGCAAACTGCAATACATCATTTTTTTATTGCCAAAACACTGAAATTATGCTTCAAGTGGGATTTGGGGATGTGAAGTAGAAGCAGGCTGAAAAATGGAGTGATGCAACGGCGAAGTTGAATTCAACACCCTATTACGCTAAATGTATCTCCAGAGGTCGGCGTCGCTGTGTAGATGTTAATCTGTCTGCCTTGGATGCTAATATACCATTATGAATTATATGACAGCACAATAGGAAGTCCAAACTGCTGGGAACTGGTCTGAGCTCATCCATACACTCTGATTTAGAGCCAGTATTATTAAAACTTACAAGAATTACGCTGAGGAAAAAAAAAAAGTGGAAATGCATAACAAGCATTTAGCAACTTCCTCTTAACTTACAGGGAAGCGTGAGAGGAACTTTGGAGTTTAAGTTTAACTGCATTTCTTTGTATTAGCTCTGTAAATCATGTTCTGCATCTCCAAAGGACAGAAAGATTTAAAGGTTTAATTTAACAGTTAGTTGTTGAACTTGAAAAAACAGTAACATAACTCTTCTTTCACAGGCAGAGAACTAGAAAGCAGCCACACAATAAGAGCAACAGACTGCTAACGTCAGTTTGCAGGTCATGGTTAATTTAGCTTCTTAGCCGCAGTATGAGCAACATGCCTGCAAATGGCAAACGACTGTCTGTGACTCGTTAGCTACAGCACAGGTGTGTTTACTTTGTCTTTAGTCCCCTGCTGGTGCTCAGCCTGCAAGCTGCTGTTCTTTAAACAGCCATTGCTCCATTAACCGTGGTGATTTCTTTATCCCTTCTAATGAAGGAAAACAATGAGGGAATTCAAAATATGATGGCATTTCATCTCACTATGGGGTATACTCCTCTGAGAAGTCCAATGCCATGATGCAGCATCACGAGAAGCTGGCAAGCGTCTACATTTGGAGTCCTCCAGTAACAACAGCGGTAGCCTCGAGGGAGGAGGCCATGCCAGGCTTGAGCTGGGACGATGCTCCCTTGCCTGAGAGACATCTAAGTTATCACAGCACCATCTTAGCGGTGATGCAGGCTTGGCTCCTTCCCCATTTACTGGAGGCATGGATTTTGCAAGAGGGCGGCTGAAACGCTAGTTATCCCCCAGGAGGCTACCAAGATCAGACCAGGCAGCCAACCAGCCCATTTTCCCATGAGTGTTCAGCAGAGACAATGTGCTGTTGACAGAGCCCTTTTTCTGTTGCTAACCCTGTTATACGGGGTTCATCATGAAGGACATCTGCACCTGACTATGTTTTTCCTCTGGTCCCACCGTGCCCGCCAAGGCCGATCAGCTACAGTCCGATAGAGCCAAGTACACAGTGCCATATTGGTGAGGGCCTCCTCACTTCTCCTGGTATATCAGGCTAAATTACAGGAGCAGATGACTGTTTTAGCAGCGACTGAGTTGTAGGAGGAAATGTGTGTTATTACTGAACCTCACAAAGTGTGCTGTCCAGCGAGCGGGGAAGGCTACGTCCACTTTTATTACTCAAGCTTGGGCTTGATGGCTAAAACCTTTTCAGATGTGCCAGACGAGGGAAAAGCACAACCTTCTGGATGAAGGTGTGAGGCGAAGAAGAAAATGGGAGAAGCTCTTGCGGTTTCTGTCTTCCAAGAAAGTCGCAGGCCTCTCCAACTCCTCCGTCTGCTGTAACTCACGAGTCCAGCGGCATAGCCTTCAGAATTTCCAGGCGCCTGGCACAAAATCACCTGCCACATTGTTGAGTTTTGTTAGTGAAATAAAGCCTTGCATGTCACTCACTGCAAAAAAACGAATACAAAAGATTGTTTATTTGTCAGATATTGTTAAACCTGCATTAATTCATCATTTTTTTGGCCACTTGGGGGCAGCGCACAAGCTGTAAACACAGCGCTGACACGTTACCATTTTAACAATTAGATATGCTGAGGAGGTTCGCTCTTCTTTTAGCTCTTTTAGCTCTTGTCCTTTCACCACAGATGGAAAAAACTGTTGCTGTCTGCACAGTTTCGTGTACAGAGCGACTTAAAACAGTCAAATTTCCATCCGGAGAACCAAAACAGAGAGCTAATCACTGCTTATTGACTTACAGCACTTCGATAAGGCCGCCGAAGTGAGTGTTAATAATGTGCAGATTCAATGACTATCAGGCCAGTAGGACTTGGAGGAAACTTGTACACTCCTATCAACAAGTGAACTCTCACTCACCCGTTACATGTATCACACTGTCGATGAGGCACGTGGGACGAAAAGAGGGCGGCCATCCAGCCACGTGCCTCCTCAGATTCTTTCTCCTTGGATGCACTTCGCTCTCATCTCCTGTCGCTCTCGCTCTGACACACACACTCACGGAAAGCATACTGGAGACATTAAGATTTTTTTTTCTTCGTGCTTTTCATGGACACGGTTTAGTTTACATGAGGGAGGAGGATGATGCGACGGGGTTGCAATGCTAGATGCCAGTAAAACCTGCACAGTGCAACCTGCTACTGAGATGATGACCTTGTAAACAGCGTTGCATTAAGGGTGTACCAGTGACGGGAAACTCTTCTGCAGGAGACTCCATCAGTGTTTCACAAGCAGCTGGTGAGGGGTCAGGGCCGCACTTCCCGCTAACACTGTCATTTATCTGCTCGTAAATCAGCACTTTTATAAGACACTTAACAAGAGTCTGCACAGACACGAGGAAAACGAGCTGCAGACTTATTGAGATATCAAATAACACCTCTGCAGGCTTATCAGCGTAATTGCACGCTGTCGTCGAGGAGGAGTGAGTAAGGGATTAAGTGTCTGTCCAAAAAGTGGGATTAGGTAATCAGACGTTCCATGTACAGTCTAATTCATCGCCACGCTGCACTGATTTCCAGGTTTGAGACCTTCCAGTCTATTTCATGTCCAAATAAATACAGACAGATACATGGCCCCCTGGTGGTTGCACAGGATCAGAAACACCAAAACACAAACAGACTTTTCTGTGAAGAGAAACACATATACTTCTTATGTCTGCACGTTTAATTAACTGATAATTCTGTTTGGCTCGGTTGAAAAATGAGCAAGCTAAACGTTAAAATATATGACATCAAACAGACGCAGATTATCCTTCACCATGTTTGCTCTCGTTCTTCTTCATCACCTCTCAACACAACGAGATTTTATACGTTCCCTCAGCTGTCCTTGAGACCACAGACCATCTTCAACAACTCAGCTATACATGCACGACACGATTCAGAAGTGCACCGCAGAGAGACATCGATTAACTTGCTGACTATTGTCTGGATTCGTCGATTTGTCATTAAAATATCAGTGAAAAATGTACAAGGTGACACACTCAGAGTGTTATAAAATAGAGAGCAGCATCCAATCTTCACAATTTAAAGGCTTTGACTTTATTTTATTAACCAAAAGATTAATTGTTTCAGCTCAAGCTGAGAGTTCTCCGCTAATCAAACAATTGTAATTGAAGTTGTGTAATAGTTTGAGGTGGAAAAGACCCCACACTACGAGACAAATAAATCCGTACAACCAAATATTTATGAGCAAGTGATGTCGCAGGCACAGCTCTTCCTCGAAACAATCCCCAAACATGAGTAACAAGACTGTGTAGAATAACATATTGTACGTTTACACATCAGACATGCAAAACAGAAACACTGCTGTCCATGTGAATAACGCACTTTAACACAGCAGCTTCAGTGTCCAGACAAAACAACCACACTAAAGTTTCTTGCTGCATGAATCTTCTCTGCTGCCAGCGTTGATGCTGATTGATCCGGACACATCTGAGCTCATGTAGCCAAAACAAAAAGTCCGACAGCCTCAGCAGGTTCATGTGAACGACCAGCACAAACTTTACCAACAATCTGAATAAAAAATCATGTCTGTGCAGTGAGATTTGCACGACTGAGACATTTTCCTGTGCCGCCTCTCCTCCATAGGAGGCGTGTGAGGAGCAGTCATTGGTCCAGAAGAACAATAACACAGCACCACTCCTCTGAAAGCAAACACAAGTCTTTCTGACACTGGTTGCACACCATTGTGTCGTCTTAAATTATACACCCAGCAACTCGAGCGGAGGTCTGAATCATGCACTTCTTACACGAGCAAACATCAACAAATCCTCCACCAGCACTACCGCCATCATCACATGTTCTCCACCGCTCCACCCAGAACTATCCTCCAGCATGAAAACATTACACGTCAGTCTGTCAGCGCGCAGTAATGATTTCCTCCCGCAGCTTTCCATCTTTCACCCACTGCTCTGCTCTGCACCACGTGCTGCTGCTGCTGCTGTCACTCTTCCTCCATCACTCATCTTTGAAACGTGTTGAGATGTAACACAGGGCACGCCCTTCTGCTCCATCATCCACTCAATGACGCCATCACTGGCCACCAACACACCCACTGACCTCACCGAACCACAGCCGAGTACGATCCAAACCGCTTGGACAACGCTCATTCTGAAACCAGCAGCTGGATCCAATTTTTTATCTGCATAGTACAATGACACAGTTCATAGTTCAGTGCGTTGGTAAGTGTGTGACTCAGGCTGATTACTGGTAAACACTCCTTTAGAGACAGTCATGGCCGGAGACGAGCCTCTAATCCATGCTGCCGAGGCTAATCTTCTCTTTGGATTATCCACAAGGCGAGGCGAAACACCTGGTCCACCAGCACAGTGGAAAAGTCAGTGACTCTATGAAGAAGAGCACTTGTTTTCTGCACAGTGACGAGCAGCGATAGATGCATTTATCCATGCATCTATCGCCATAGCCACTGACAGGTATTTTAAGTTTACTATTTACTGGACTGGAAATCTGGGGGGTTGGCAGCTATGTCATGACCCTCTCCTGGTGTCTTATTGTGAAGGAGCCTGCCAAGCAAACTCAGCTGAGGCTCCAGAAAGTTACTGCTCCCAGCCAAGAACTAATCCAGCACATAATCCCTGCCCCATAAAACCACAGTGTGTCACACTCGTTTGTGCGGGTTAAACAACAAGTCTTTCTGCATGTTCGTTTGTTTTAGAGCTGCTAGTGGACAGATTTAGTTCATCTTTGGACAGAGCCAGGCTAGAACAGTTTCCATAATAATAATAATAACGATGATTCAGAACTTGTATGTGTTGCTATGCTGGTTGAGCTACCATGACGCAGCAGCAATATGTTAAAACTGATGGAGACGGAGCTTCTCAATAACTTTTGACTTTAATTAAATTAATTGACCTTTTTTGAATTTCCGCCCAGCAACCAGCTGCTCTGCTTTGATTGGTGGAAGTTAACTGTCGACTGAAACTGCAGCGAGAGAAAGCTTTGAATATAACCCTTCAAACAACAGACATCTGTCAACAAACCGTAGGTCATATCAAGAAACAGACTCGATAACAAGCATCCTCAGGTCTTGCTGAATACTTACATATATAATTTGTGTGGCTAAAATTAAAATTGTGACCGCGAGAGCGAGGTAAAAAAAACTGGTACGTCTGCTGTCCTGCAGAAATTTCTGCTCTCGGTTCATATAGGAGTAAAATTGGTGAGTGACCCTGACGCTTCTGAGCTAACAGAGCCAAAACTTTAAGTGTGACAGCTGCAGCTGGTTTATGTGAGCGACCAGGACAAATGTTCCTACGATGATCAAAAAATCATATCTGTACAGTCAAATCTGAAAACTGTGAGACATTTTCTATAAGTCGCCTAAATGCTTAAAATGTTTTTGCATTTCTTATTCCTGGTCAAGCTAACTACAAACTAGAGCATAGTTTAAGTACAAAGTTGCAAGTAAAGTAGTAAAAAATTCAGCAGTGCTCGAGTAAAGTTAATACCTTACATACGACCACTGGACTGGAGTCTGAATTTTATATAAAACGTTTTATTTTTGTACACATTACAATTTGTTTATAGTAATTTACACAGCTGCACGGTATGATAACACTGTTAAAGTGGTGAAACAGGTTATCAGTATAAAAAGAAAATCTTCATATATTGAAACATTTGAGACACGATTTACATCCTACAACTGCTGATATCTTATACGTTATTTACATGACAGAACACTGTATGCGACGATTGGTCGCTTATCCAAACTGTAATGCAAACACAACAAAATATGCAGATTTCAAAAGGCATGACGATGAAGCTAGAACGTGATCTACACGTCTGATTCTGAAGAAGAAGAAGTGACGGCCACACCGGCAGATCGTAAACCAGCTGCAGCTGTGAGGATCCACTCATGGAGGAACATGTGACAGCACCAAAGAAAACACTGGAATCAGTCTGCAGGAGACTCATCTCGAGTGCATGTTGTTTATCAGCCTGCTCCTTCTGCATCTTTCATTTCAATATTACAATATTACATCTGAAATCAGATGAATCATCAGATCAAATCTCTGGACCGCTTTTGCCTCACAGCCTTTTTCCACTGAAACATGTTTTCACTTATTTCTGGATCTCAGAGTTCATGCTCTCTGCATTTCTCCCATCACTTCCTCAGATATACACCCAAGCTTCTGATTGATGCAGAAAAAAAATCACCTGCCAGTGGAGAAGTAAATATTCAGATTGTGAGAAGCTCATTAATACATACACAAAAGCTACACTGGCCACCTTAAAGGAACAGTTTGACATTTTAGGAAATTATTTAGATGGGTAGGTCGATCCCGCTTTAATGTCCATTTTCTTCCTCTTATCCGGGGTCAGGGCGTGGTGGCAGCAGGTTCTCCAAAGCAGCTCCTCCTGGAGGAGGCGATCCCGGGATAGATGGACCATGTAGTTCCTCCAGCAGGTTCTAGGTCTGTCCTGGCCCAAAACATCTCCAAAAGGAAGGTGCCCATCCTAATCAGATGTTGAACCGCCTCCGCTGGCTCCTTTCAGCGTGAAGGAGCAGCGGCTCTACTCCGAGCTCCTCACCTCATCTCTAAGGCTGCACCCAGACACCCGGCGGAGGAAGCTCATTTCAGCTGCTTGTATCCGCAATCTCATTCTTTCGGTCACTACCCAATGATCATGACAAGTTAGGGATGGAACATAGATGGACTGAAAGATCGAGAACCACAACGGTTCAGTAAAACGTCCATAGTACTGCCGACACCGCACCAACCCGCCGGTCCCGCTCACGCTCCAACAACTTGAACTTCTTGGGGCAGTAACTCACTACTTTCATATCTGTACAGCACCTGTTTAGCTTAGCACAAAGACGGAAAACAAAGGAGCACAGCAGTCACTAAATCTGCCTGCCAGCACCTCGAAAGCTTAATTAACACATTTGTTTAATATTTATGAACCTGCATGGGGCAGATTTTGTTTCCTTTGAACAAAGTCAGGCTGGCTGCAAAGTCTTTGTGCCTTGCTGAGCGAAGAGCGGCTGGCTGCAGTTTCATGTTTAACGGACAGATTTGATTTCCCAAAATGTTGAACTATTATCTTTAATGCACTAGGTTAAGTGTCCTTTAATCTATCTTTAATGTACAGTAGCATATACAGAGTTGTTGTCATACATCACTTCAGTTTATTTATTTCAAAATAAGATAAAAAAAAACAGCAGCTCTCTCTCTGGCAACCTGTTTAGATATCTGAACTAATAAACAGTAACTTTATTTACATATTCACAAGTTCTTCCCGTGTGTGTGTGTGTGTGTGCGTGACAAAGTTTCAAGTAACAGGATGCGGGTCCAGTTTTTTGTCGAGGTTGATGAGGAGCAAAACGCGTCCGTTGATGTCACAGCCAGCTCACCCAGGTCAAGAAGAAGAAGGCGAAAAGGCACCGAGGAAGGAAGGAAGGAAGGAAGGAAGGAAGGAAGGAAGGAAGGAAGGAAGGAAGGAAGGAAGGAAGGAAGGAAGGAAGGAAGGAAGGAAGGAAGGAAGGAAGGAAGAAGAGTCAACACTTCTGCCCACACAGGCAGAGACGAATGCAGACAGAGAGGAGGAGTGTTTGGACGGGATGCGGTCCAAATTCTGTGAGTGCCGCGACGAGCAGGTGGAGAGAGTCTTGACAGGGAGCTTCACTTTTCAAACAGAGAAGCAAAAAGTCCGTCAGCATGCAGAGTACGTGCTAGAAATGTTTACTTCAACGTGTGTAAGATGGTCATAATTCAGCAAATTTAATCTAAAAACACCTGATTAGATTTTGATTCATGAGAAGATTGATACGACCTCTCCTGTCTGACTGTAAACGTGAAGCTCAGGCCAGCGGCTACGTCTTCGACAGAGGGTCCGTAACCGTTTATACAAAAACCTTTCACGTTATCGTCGGCCCAGTTTAAGAAGCAATATCAGATTATATGATATGTAAGAGGAGTTCCCGGCTACAGCACAACAAGCTATATAACTTTTATATTTATTCAACTTTTATTTCACCTCATGAACCTATTTGATTTGGATTTATTTAATTGGAGTGAAAATGCTTCTTCTGTTTGCTGTTTCTCAGTTTTCTGCACCGACACATTCACCATTATTTTGGTGAAAATTGTCAATTGTTATTCAGGGTTCCCACACCTTTTTCATGAACAAATTCAAGCACCTTCAAGCACCAGTTTTTCCATTTTTCCAGCACCTTTAAATAGGTAGCCTACTAGTTGTGTTTGCCATGATGGTCATGGGAAGCGCAGCGGTGCCACTGTATGGCATAATAATATGGGTCTAATTAGCATTATTTCATATGGTGGTAGATTGACTGTTTTGATTTTTAACTAATTGTGAAATTTCAAGCATTTTCAAGCACTTCACAAAAAATTCAAGCATTTTTACAACCTTAAAAACACTAAATTGAAATTCAAGCATTTTCAAGGAATTCAAGCACCCGTGGGAACCCTGGTTATAACAAAAATTGGCGGACCCCCCTGTAATATTTACTTAGCTCGGCATGGAAGTCTGTGCAAAGGTGCAAAGGCATCATCATCTAACTCTCAAAAAAAGCAAAAAAGTGCATTTTAAAACCTGTAAGATGTTGAAACAAGACGGAGTTGTCATGTAGATTATTGCATTTTCAATTATTTTACATCTTATATGTTGTTTAGTTAATTATATACAGTATTTTATATTGTATAGTTACATGTATAAAACTGTAAGAGCTCAAACTCCTTTGTCCACATTCCCTACACCTGTTGATGTCATCTTCTTACAGGACGCTTTTATTAATTGGCATTAAATTAAACTCATAATAACTTATATAATATTAACTTATGCATTTAAAAATCACCTTGCTGTTCACGGGAGAGTTTCATGTCTGCACAGAGGAGCTCTCTCTGCGGGTATCCAGGACTCTGCAGCACAAACAAACAAACACGTTAGATTTTGTCTCATCTGGGTAAAAAAAAATCAGTTACTTCATTTACGACACAAACATATTAAACCACGACTTGACTCAGGTTTATCTGGCACGCAGGAGCGATGATTACAGCGAGATACGGCCGATGTTTAATTCGTTGCTGGTGCCAGACTGTTGGCAGGCGAAGGGACGTCTGTGCCTCGTAATGGTTTCTGTCTCGTATCGCCTGCGGGGGCCGGTTGGTGAAGATTTAAGGATGATAAATGTTGATATATGATGTTTCCAGGCCGCTCTGGCGTAGCTGTAACTCCTCATCTCGTTCAGCGAACAAACTAATCCTTGCCAGACTCCTGTATCTCAAACTCACTTCCCCTTTTCTTCCTCATATCCTGAAGTGTTTGAGGTTATCTCATCGCAATATAAAAAAAAGAAACAGAGAGGCACTCACGCTTGATGCTGCCGTACGAAATCTGCAAACTGCCGGTCTTTGGCGTAGAGCTCGACAATGCGTATCCTGTCCTGGATTTCCTGCGTGGCATCAGATGGGAGGAAGTATTACATCACAGGCAGATAGTGAGCCTTCAGTAAACCTGTATTAACACACACACACACACACACACACACACACACACACACACACACACACACACACACACACACACACACACACACACACACACACACACACACACACACCTCCTTCGTCAGTTCACTGTTCTCGTAGATGTGTCGTATCTCCTCGCTGCTGAAGTCGGTGGAGGCCTCGGCGCTGGCGCTGCTGTACACGGGCAGTTCGGGGTAGCGGCGGTAGTAGTGGCTGTAGCCCGTGGTGGCCTCGCTTTCGTACATGGGGTTGTACTTGGTCGCCCTCTCCAGAGATGGGAGGCTCTCTGCTCCCCTGTGAGGTCACACACAAACAAACAAAGTTAAATAAAGAAACGCCTGAGAGAGCAGGAGGTTAACATCCATTAACCTCCCTCCTGCCTGAGTCCGACCAGTCTGATCAGCGACATATCTGATCGGCTTTTTGGCTCAGTGTTTTTCCAGAGGCTGCTCAGGGAAGCATGCCACACACACACACACACAGATAGTGAACAGATAGTTGCATGTCTGCTAAAGTGAGAAAAAGTAAAAGGGAGGATCAAAGCAGAACGAGAAAGGAAGGAGGGAGGCAGGAGGACGAGGGATGGCCTCGCCTCGCCGCCGTAAATCTGGAGGAGTAACAGGACGCTGCATCTAAACTGGGACGTCTCAGTTTATTCTGTCCCCGAAAGAAACTAACCAGGCTGCCTTAATCTGAAGAGGAGTGACTTCAGAGATACTAAATTTAAAAGTTTCTGTTCACTATAAGACCAGAAAAGTCAGATAAACCAAAGGCTGCAACTCAAAACAACTCAACAAGAAAGAAACAAGTTCATCTGGAGGTCCAGCTCTGTCCTGGACTGCCCCCTTAGACTCCACAGAGGAGGTGGAGGTGGAGCATCATGAACGACTTCTCTCACCTCCTGCATAAAACAGCTCCTTCCACAGACTGATACTCCCGCCATGTAAGAAGGAGATCTACCACAGACTCTGTAACACCAGCATGACTTCACAGATTTATGATTTGTGAGTAATGGTCTTATCAACTCTGTGTCTACACGAGCTGCTGTTTCATATGGATGCATCTCTCGTGGTTTATGTTTGGGGACATGTTTTAAATTCAGTCTCTGGACACATTTAACACGTCCAGTAGTTCTGTATGTTTAATTAAAGCTCGGCCACACAATATAAGCAGGTAAAGATGAAGCAGCTTTACGATCCCACTGGTAACTGAACCCACAAAATCTAAATCTGAAAACTTTTCGAGACACGGTGAGGATGAATATTGCTTCACATACGACATGATTAACTGTCAGCATGATGACAGCATCCCATAAAAAGCGACACGTCCTTGGCCATGTGGAGCGTGAGTGGTTCTTCTTACCGTATCGGGTCCTCTGACTCATCCTTGTCATACTGATCCCGTAACGTCCTGGCGAGGAAGAAGATGACTCCGGAGGCCACCAGCAGGAATCCGGCTACGGAGGCGATGGCTATGCCGACCACCAGCGGCTCGGACACGTACTCCTCGCAGTGCTCTCCTCGGTACCACCAGTTCTCCCCGACGCGACACCTGAGAGGACGACGATGGACGTTTGTAACCAAAAACAGACGATATTTACCAAATCTGGACCCTCCTCAGCCTCCTTCTGTTCTTTATTCTTTGTCGAATGATTAGAGAGCGACCGAGTCTTCAATCACGCTCGTGTTTCGTCTGCAATTATGAAGTTCCATCATTAAATTATTAAAGCCACGTTTTGGAATAATTGGAATCATGTTCAGATGTTTGTTTCCTGTCTCCATGGAGCAATGCACTCGTATGTTTGATGCTGGTGTTGGTGGGCGTGCAGTCTCCTGTCCGTCTGTTCGTGATCACTAAAGCGCAGCTCATACAAACAGCTCGAACGGAGCCAGAGGACATGGTTCTGTCAGTGATCACACGTGTGTAAATATGTGTTTGGACACAAGTAGAAAATGTTTAAGACAATAAAAGAACTGAATATTTCACTGAACAAAAATGTGATAATTTGCATCCTGGAGCTGGAAAAAATAAAATCAGAATATGCCTCCCTGCATGGTGCTCATTGTTTTTATTCATGTACAGTAGATTTAGTTCCGGACGGCACGATGACATGAACTGCCAAAGGTTTAAGAGCACTGAAAATGTTGACACTGACATCTTCATTTAAGCCAGAGATGCATAAACATTAGAGGGATTGTTAATTGGTGTTTGGAGCCGACTAATGTGTAAAACAAAAACTTTATTCCATGTAGTTGGTTGTGATTATAATTCATTAGGCGTACGTTAAATAAATAAGATGTCTGGACAAACATCTTTAACTCTGACCTCCTGCAGCTGTGAATATGTATGCACACTCTCATGCACGCCGGATCACTCCCCTTTAATCCCCACCTACCTGCAGATGGCTCCCTGGCCGGGGATGATGTCACACTTGCCGTCATTCTGGCAGAAGTCAGCCTGCAGGTCGCAGATGCTCTGACAGGGCAAGCCGTCCACGCTGAAGTAGCCGGCGTTGCAGACGCACTCCGCCTCCCCCGACCACTTGTTCACCTTACACTCTGCGTACTCGTTACACGCCTGGAACTTACAGGGGTCGGCCTGGTCGCCTGGGAACCAAAGAACCAACCAAAGAGAAGAGGGTTGACTTTAAGGTTAAAGGTGCAGTGTGTAGGATTTAGTGCCCCTCTCCACCTAGTGGTGAAGTTCCAGATTGCAATCAAATGAATACTCTCCCCACGCCTCACCCTCTTCTTCCAATCATGTAGGAAAAACTGTGGCGAAACGACGAAAACACATTGATTCTTATACACAGGTTATTATACACTAATGAAAACATACTAATGAAAATTGTATTCCGTTCCTAAATCTTACACACTGGACCTTTAATTAAGAGAAACTGTAACAAGCAGGTTCACAAAATATTCGGAAATACTCATAAATTTCCAAATTAAACCATTTAAAATTGGAAATTTTGGGATATACAGTCGTCCCTCGCTATATCGCGATCCACTTTTCGTGGACTCGCTGTTTTGCAGATTTTTTTTTGTGGTAATTTTGCATGTTTTTTTTTTTTTACAGCGTACTGCACAGTATGAACGCGCATTGTGTTCTGCGTCCTAAACTGGCTACGGGAAAACCGCACATGTGTTCTGCGTCCTGTTTAAGGGAGTACTGTACAAAATGCGTGTAAAAAGGTGTATAACAGTGTGTGGTTAGGGGTTTTACCGCCTTAAAACATGTAGAATAGTTGTAAAACTTACTTCGCAGATTTTGTTTATTGCGGGTTATTTTCAGAACGTATCCCCCGCGATAAACGAGGGACCACTGATTTCATAAATTTCCAAATTAAACCATTTAAATGTTTAATGTTTTATTTTGGGATATACTTTCTTTCTTATCAGGGTTAGATGAGAAGATGATATGTTGTTTTTTGATGGTCATTCTTATGCTGCAGCCAGCAGCTAGTGACAAAATGCACCGACCAGTTCCTCTAAAGCTTAGCAAAGTAATGTTTTTACACTTCTTTTATACTTTTAGCATCTTTAGAGCTGTTTTACATGGCTGGCTGTAGCTTTAACATATTCACCCTTCAGACACAAGAGGAGTCTTACATTTGATTCTGCACCAAAAATAAATTACAGTTTGTTAATGGCTTTTCCAAAGACCATTGTTCCTCTCTAACGCGTGATGGGATCCAGCGCTTTGCGTTGGCTCTGACTCAGACAGATTATGACAGCTGAGTCATTGTAAACACAAGCATGAATCACTGATATCACGAATGTCCAATTACTGGCTGGCAGATGTTGACAGACTTAGACGCCTGCAGATCGATAGCACAAGAAGAAATTAAAAGGAAAATGTCACGTCGGCTCCATAATTGAGCCACATTATCAAAAAAATAAGTGCGACATAGCACACGCGCGCTGTCAAAGTGCAGTTAATGATATGACTTAACTTGGCTGCTGTCCAGGAAAGCCTTGATTATCTAATCCCAGCCGACGTGACCGTGACATCCGTCTATTGAGACCAATAAGTGTCACGACGATGACAACGACTCAGCACCTGCTTTCTGAGGACGGACGTGTTTTTTGGCGCCGAATGTTCTGAGTCATCGCAGCCATTAAGGGAACAGTTCAACAGTTTGGGAAAGACGAGAAAAGAAAAGATTTCTTTAACGGCTCAAGGAAAGTTTTACAAATATGAAACCTCCATAGATCAAAAATTCATTAGAGAAAGTTTGTCATTTTTAGGTGTCCAGTCAACAGTTTAACAGATTTCTTTTTTTAAAATAGCGGTCTGTGGTCTATGATAAAAAGTCAAGGATGCCTTAAGGACATAAAAAAACGATGTTAAGTTCTTCTAATTGGACCCAAACATTTCTAGACGTGTAGTTACTTTAGATGAGATCTGACCACCTTCAAACTACCGATGCGATCATAGTACTCATAGTAAAACATCGGTAAGAACTCACCCGACTCGACATCCAGCGAGTACTTATCGATGGCCAGATTCATGGTCTGGTAAGCCGTGTTGCAGAAGTCCTCCAGGATCAGATAGACGGTGGTGGTGACGCCTTGTTGCACAGGCTTGCCAAATTTCATCCGACTGTTGACCACAATGCTCCCGTTCCTGAAGTTCAGGATCTCCAGGTTCTCAAAGTTACTCAGGTTGGACTGCAGGTAGGGCACGAGCTGAGAAGAGATTGACAAACGTACAGTTTGATGTTAGAAAGCAGAGGCTTCGACACCACGGTGGGAAAAAGCTCAGTAAATGTGAGAAGTGTACCAGCTCCAGGAAGCGCTGCTCCAAAGCTTTGTACTCTGGGGAGCTCTTGTTGAAGAGGTCGTCTGAGAAGATCATGTTGGTCACCCTCAGGCTGAAGAACACCATCAGTGCTCGTCCGGGGTTCACAGGCATGGCGATGCTGGCTTGGTCTGTGCCGTGTGGAAAGCCAGTGCTGCCCTCCTCTGTGTGGTTAATGAAGCCGTAACCATAATGGATCACGTCAAAGCCCGGCTCTCCATTGGCGGCATCGTCCAGGTAAGTGTTGTGGATCTGCAGGATTAGAAACAGTGGTTTGCTTAGAGATGTGTGTGGTGACCGCAGCATTGACATCCGTTCTTTTGCTTTACCTCAGCCAGTGAAGGGATGATGATGTCAGGTTGTCCCTCGGTGGCAGACTGAACGTCAGAGATACGCGTGAAAGGTGACTCGCTCTCTGGAGACAAGGCGGTCGGTTGGGCGGGGATCAGAATTTCTGTCACTGGTGGTTCTAGTTCATCCTTGCTGACCGGTAAGATCTCATCTTCTGTAAGATCTTCTGTGGAGAGCTCTGGAGGTTCAGGGACTTCCTCCTCCACAGCTTCAGGCAGACTCTCTTCCATCACCTCTTGATCTTGGCTGTCTCTCTTCGCTTCAGAGATGGCATCTGCATTTATAGTGACAACTTCTGTTTTATTTTCTTCTGCTGCTGCTGCTGCTGCTTCTGTGGGTGTAGATGGTTGGAGCAGGTCATCTGAACCAGAGGCCTCGACTTCCACTGGTGGCTCAGGCAGCATTACGACTTCTGGCAGCTCCGGAGCAGGAAGCTCAGCTGGGAGCTCCTCTGGTGGCGCGGTTTCTACAGCAGGAGTCTGCACAGTGTCCTCCAGCAACAGACCCTCCTCCTCAAAGCCTGGAAAAAGAAAGATGAGAAGAATTCAACTTCTGCTGCTCTCCTTTAACAGAAAGTGGAGAGCACAGAAAGCAGACAGAGCATTTGATTCAAGAATCGAAAGACGTTTTTATGTGCAAATCTGCAAAAATCTCATGCAAATTGTGATAAATTACATGTGTGGATGCATGCATGTGTTCAGGATAAACACTCACTGCCAGCTGCAGGTGCACTCGTGGTCGACACAGGAGCCAAAGGCGCGACTGCACTCTCCTCCAGAACAATGACGTCGTTTCCTTCTGTCACCGCCGCGTCGAGCTCAGGCACGACGTCACCTTTGTTGACATCTGCCGCGTCCTCTTCCAGGATCGTGACCTCTGCTGCAATAATCTGCACCACAAACAGGCTTTGTTAAGCTAAAACCCTTCGCCGCTGTTTCACGGGATTGTGCCGTGGCAGCAGGAACTCTGACCGGGGGGCCAGCTGTAAAACTGATTTTTGCAGAAACTCAAAGAAAGCTTGAAAAAAGTGAATCTAAATCAGGGCAGCAGAGTGCTCCAGTGGCACAGTAGCTCTGCGCTTTTTCCCTGTAAATCAATTACTGATGAGACGCGTGCCAAACTCTCCTAATTCACATAATGAGTCCAATTAATCACTTAGCGAGCAGAGCTATAAAGCGAACCAGCAGACACATTCAGTGTCTGATTACCATCAAAGAGCGCAGACGGCCACAAGACGGCACAAATAAAGACAGACTTTAGACGGAATAACCTCACATGTGCTGTCTTTCGTCTTTACTCGCTCGTGGTGCGGTCGCGCTGCAGCAGCCTTTGCCCCAGAATAGCAGCGGATTATTAGAGCCAAACTAATCCCCCACCAAGCCTCACTTGATCCTTGCTGCTGGTGAGCTCAGCCTCCCCCCTTTACCTGCACTGGTGTGGTCTGGATAACATCACAAGCCAGTTGCAGGTTATCGCAACATCAGTCACAGCACGACTGTCAGCTTCCCTAAATAAAAGTGATTTATCAACTCAACTGCGCGGCTCAAAGCAGCTGCACGGCCACGGGGAGAGATTGTTGTCATGATAGCCGCGGAGGTAACTCGTTACTCACCGTGGCTCCGTCTGCGGAGTTGACAGGCTCAGGGACCTCAGACACTGTGGAACCAGCAGAGAAACAAATATTAATATAAACTGACACAAAAAGGCAAAATGAGCCAAACAGCTAAAATAATCATGCCTGCAGGAGTCTGCGGAATATTTTGTTTTTCTAACTGTAACCATTTCAGCGCGGCCATCAGCTTGACAGCATTACCTTCAGGGGTAAATATCTACAAATCAGTGCTAAGGTCTGGACTGAATATCGGCCCGCTGTGTGCCAAGGACTATTACTGCATCACCAAATATGTGCCTTTAAGTTCCCCCGGCCACACATGCCAGCCACATGAGGAGGTTTTAGCCGTCGTTTAACAACTCCAAGAATATAATTCATGTGAACGTCGGACCGCATTCGTCTCCAAGGGGAGCTCGCTGACACGGCAAACTAACGACATGACATCCTCTCGAAAACACGAGCAGGGGAGAGATCTCGCAGGACGAGGAGACGCTGCAGACATTATCGCATGCTTCGGTTTCTTCAGGATGTAGCTAACCTACTTAAAGACGGACTAGATCTAACATGACCTCCATATGTGGAAAAACATAAAGTGAGTATGTGGCTGTGGAGGGAGGAGGAGATGAAATCTGATGCCTCGAGTGACGTCACTTGAGTCAGCAGCAGTTGGAGCCGAAGACTGGTCCATGCCATATCTGCTGCTTGATGCCAGGAGCTGGAGGCTGCAGCACATTAACCCGTTAACATTGCACAGTTTAATCTCTGATCGAACCGTCGCCGGGTTGAGTTGCACCGTGGGTAATGTAGTTGCAAAATATCTCTGGTTGTGCATCCACATGGTGAGTCTGACTGTTCCAAATTAAAGAACAGACTAGCAGCCACGTAGCAGCACCCCGGGGGCGGTTAAGGGTTTGATTCCTCGCTCAGGAGGTGACCATACTTTTGGTCGATGCTTGAGACTCGAGCCGGCCACCCTCCCCGTTCCCTACGGCCCTACAGAGCTTCTGCCGCCCCCGAGTGAAGCAGAGGAAAAGTCCTGTTTGCTCTGTTCTCTTCTGCAGACCGTTTAATGGCAGGGATTTAACCGTAGCGTAGCATAAATAGACAGATGACTCTGTTATTTGTTCATTCGAAGTGGCCCACTTTCGAGCTGAAACTTCGTAGGACTCTGACAGAAAGAGCAGACGAATAAGAAACAGATGAGACCATTAAAACCCTGGAATGTTTTCTCAAGTGGTGTAGTGTATGTTGTAATATCAATGCCGGGTCTACTGTGTCTCTATTTGATGTGACGTCTGGATGTTTGCCCCGCGCTGCCTCTGCCAGTGCATTCCCAGTGACTCCACCGCCATGCCAGTTACATAAAGAGCTATAAATGCAGCACGTGTGTTCAGGGAAGATCTTCACGTGTTGGCAACATCGCCTTACCGCTCTCCAGCTCGTTGTTCTCCAGGGCTTCTGTGATGAAGTTTTTCACCTCGCTGATGGTGTGGACCACCGTCGGGCGCTCCACGACCTCCCGGTACGAGTTCTCCACCCGATTGGACTGCAAGGTCAGGTAGTCGAGTTGTTCGGTGCTCACTCCTGCTCCATCCACCAACACTGTGACGGCGTAGTCAACCACCACGCCATCCAGCCTGGAGACAGAAACATGTACAGTTGTCATGAACGGGGAAATTAGCTACAGAGACCAAAACTGTTTTTTGTACCAGGCTGTAAACATGTTTATTTCTGCTGTGAAACATGGGGACTTATGGAGACTGACTCACTTCTGGAGCCAGCCTCAGGTGGACGTTAGAGGAACTGCAGCTTTTCTGACTCTGTTTGACCTCAATGGAGCTGAACCTTAATTAATATCATGTGTTTACTATTTCATGGCTGCTATAAAAAAGGTCACATGTACCAACAAACATGCAGTTTAGTTCAACACCACTGCAAACCAGCCCGAGTAATAAACATGTAGTTACTGTAAATCCCGTCCATACTGCCATATTACCATACTTATATTTATACCAATAACTCTGTTTACACTGTGCCATATTGCCTCACAGATTTCTTTGTACATTTCTTTTCATATATATATATTTTATATACTTTTCTTTTACATCTTTTACTATACTCGTGTCCATGCTGTTTTGGACAAGAGAGAAATGCTCTGTATGTCCTGTACACATAGCAGCATTGACAATAAAGTTGACTATGATTTTGACTTTTTAACCTCTCTGCCTTTGTAAAGATAGATAGAGGTCATGGCGTCACCACGAAGAATCGCTTTAAAGGTCCGGTGTGTAGAATTTAGTTGCATCTCCCTCTTGGTTCAAGCATGACGGAGAAACTACAGTGACCGTAAACCTTGTAAAGGTCCAGTGTTTGGTTTGTCCCGCTCCCTCTGTAGATATGAAAGCCTCATTCTCTTTTCTGTCTTTAGGTTACTTGAGGTCACGTGTGAGCCTTGTGGTCCTGGGCAGTACTAATTGTTTGTCTTAGACTAGGTGCCACCATATCTCCACACTGTGGTGTCCAGGCTCACAGAGACCTGTTGCTGCCTTCATAGACATCATAGATAGCTTGTTGTTGTAAACAGACATCTGTGTCTCCAGACTAGAACATGCTGACAGTAACACCTCCATGGGTAAAGACATTCTCTGTGACTCATTCTGGGCGTGTAGTATTTGTGATTTTTAATCTTGGGGTTTAAAGTCGATCCACCAGGATGAGTTGGGCAGAATGTGAGACCGACTCAGGCACTTCTGATCAACTCTGAGAGTGTCTCTAATTCAATAAATAATACAGCATCAGACATCAGAGGCTGCTGAACACTCTCTTCCTTCCTGACCTCAGCATTGACCTTTGACTTCAGAAGTTTCTCCACAACACAGTTATGAATACGATATTTCATTTATGTTTCATACCCTTAAATGTTACACACTGGACCTTTAAGTTCTAGCTTGAACTTTCATTTTTAAGAGTGTAGATCAACCTTCAAACTTCTTATTCCCCAGCTCTACGTAAATGTCTCTCTTCAAAGGTCTAAACGTGTCGTTACTCTTTTCCTACCTGCTAAGTGAAGTGCTTTTCTTTGTGAAGACACTAAGAACACAAACTTCTTTTCCCAATCAATAAATTTCCACCTAAACACCATTTTCCATTGGTCACATACACGTTTATAAAATAATGTGTCCTGCAGGAGAGACAGGCAGTTCTCTCAGAGGATGAGAGCCGCTCAGGCATTAGCGTGATTTAACGTCAAACCTGTTAAAAGAGTTGTCGAGCGGTAACGGATGACTGACGACTCGAGTGATTTACTCCTGCTCTCCCTCTCTGTGAGTCTGGCAGCGCGACTGTGTATAGGCCAAGAAAACTGCAGAGTCAGCAGAACAGATCCATATCATCATAATAAACATGGAAACCTCACAAGAGATTCCAGGCCCTGGAAAAAGCCATCTATCAGCCTTCATTTGACTACTGGAAGCCCCCTCCGCTCTGACCTAGTTTGTCGGGTTTCTGGCCGACAGCTGAGCACGTGCCGGCTCACATTTTAGGAAGAGGTCCAACGTTTCCCCACTTCAGTTTTCACACATACACAGGCAGACAGGCAGCGTGCAACATTAACCACAGCATCACTGCGTGTAAATATATATTTCTCAATGTTTGAACAAAATATACGATGTTTGTTCAGCCCATAAAAACGATGATTTAACCATATTTCACTTCATAGTATATAAAGTTGGTCAGCTACTTACACACCCTTCGAAATAAAGAGTTTGAAACATAAGTGGTTCATTCAAGGTGCATTATGGAATAATTAGAACTACGATGAATATAATTTAAATGCAAAATTAGTTAAAAACATTGCCCACGATGATAATTTAGTCAATAGTTTAGTTAAACCCAAAGTTCTTCAGATCCAAAAAAAGTTGTTTAAACTGTCCCTTTGTTGGTTTTTATCAAAACTAGGACACATTATTCCGAAGGTGACTTTGTAAGAGAGAAGCAGTGAGAGATTTTTAAACATTAAAGGGCTAAACCCTTAAAAACAAAGTTTGAGTCAGAGCCTAAAGCCACAGGAGAACCTTTGCCGGTTCTGCACAGATCGTTTTACCCATCGGTTCTTCAAAGAAACAGTTGCTGCAATAGGTCGATTTAAAGAACCAGTCGTCAGTTAAGGAAGAAACTTAAAAAGGTTCTTAGAGGCACCCAAAGTTCTGCAGTTGTGACTCTTTTCTGCACTCCAAAGAACCTTAAACACCAAAAAAAGGTTCTTCAGGATAAGAAGGTTCTCCAGGATAAAAAGGTTCTCCAGGATAAAAAGGTTCTCCAGGATAAAAAGGTTCTCCAGAGAAGTCAAATTGCTGCACAGCATTTACCAAAAGTTTTTTTTTTAGAGTTAAATCTAAATGTATTTATAAATCCAAAGCTTTTACTTGTAATGGAGTGTTTTTACACCATCAGCAGCACGGTGGCAGTAAAAACATACGAATCATCAGTTCTCTGCCTCCGTTTGCTCTTTTTTTAATCTCCGCTCCACTGACACACACATCTTTCCTCTTTAACCTCCTCCTCGCTCTCCACCGCTCCGCCACAGGCCGATCGGCGAGGTCGTAAAGCCTCCGATAATCGTCTCTATCGAGGAGCACCTGTTCACTCGGTCGGACTCGTCCTGATTCCACTTAACAGGTGAGGTGACCCAGCTAAGACCATTAACGCCGGCGACTAGTGACACATCTTAACACGTGCCTGCGCTCGCGGCACGACAAACACAGCATGAGATGGAGGTGAGGTGACGACACGCACACACACTTACACACTTACACAGATCTAGCTAAGGAATGGTTGTTAAGCTTAAATACAAGACAGGACGAGGAGAACTATTCAAGGACAAACCTCCGCAGCCTGACTCACCCTTGGGTGTCTTTTTGGGGCCTGCATAAAGTGAAAAAGAAAAGAGTGAGACTGCGTCAGGTTTAAGTAGTTTTGGCAATCTTGTGAGGACAGTTCGGAGAGAGACTGACCTGAAGTCGAGCACAGACACACTCTTAAATCCAGGAAGGCCCACCAGAGCATCCTCTATCTGCAAGGACAAAAACAATCCAGCGTCATAAACAAGCCGCAGCCAGAGTTTGTTTCTTACTTAGTTGGCAAAATAAATCTGATTTATTGTTCCAAAAGCGGCTTGTTCTTCTCAAAGTAGTTGAAGGGTCTCGAGTCTTTTGTGCTGCAGCCCACATTGTTTTTGTTTTTTTAAATCGGTCTACGTGGCCTCGCTTCTGAGCACTAAAAAAAACAATACATGCTGCTGCAGAGAGAGAGAGAACACAAGAAGGTCTCCAGAGTCTGGCTTCTCCTGCAGATCCTCCATTTCTATGTTTGTTTCTCGACCCAACACACAGATTTATAATCTTGAGATTTTATGTGTAAAAGAGAAAAAAAACAGGTCAGTGATCAGGAGGAGTGACAGAGGTGTGTTCTCATGAAGTCAACAAACCTGCAGAACAGACTCGAAGGAGAATTTAACAAGCTCAAATCTATAAACACAAACTCCAGACTAAACTATTGCAATATGAATGGATCAGTAGATTATACACGACCCAGCTGAACTGCACCACTTTAAACCTAACATACCTGATACTTGTGTCAAATGTAAAGACGAAAAGGGGGCTTCATTATTTCACAGATTGTTGGCTTTGCAGATCGCTTCGAGGAAACCTCGACAAGTTTTGGACTGTACTTGTCTTCCGCATTTTTACACGACATATCTTATAAACCAACGGCCAAAAAGAAAACACGACTGAGGATTGAACCACCGATCATTTCACTTCCTGAGCCACAGCTGCCCCATGTAACCTTCGACAAAATCTACAATCTCAGAATTTGTTTTTCAGAAGCTGTCAGAATGTTTTCTTGATTCATGGCTGTGTAACCTGTGACCTGTACCAATGTATTAACAGTTAGAGGAGCCGCCGCGTATAGGACTACTTAGGAAACAACATGTTAACAGGCATTGATGGAGGGAGGAACATGTTTACAATCGTTACAGTATAAACTTGCTATGTAATGAATCCAAGCTCGTATTAAAGAGAATTTTAACTTCAGATCTTGGCCTCATCTCTTCATTGAATCCTCCTGGAAAATCTGGAGAGTTTTCTACAATTTCCTTGAGAATAACAGCACGGATGTTCGGCTGTGAGACAAACAACTTGTGTACGTGTGAGCGGGCACTGCATGTTTCATGAACCGTCACATGTCAAATGAACAAAACTCCATAGATCCATGTTTAAAAAATAAAAACCTGCAGGTTCGTGTGCACGTGCAGAACTTTATCTACTCCTCTGACACATCATAACGCTGCACATATCTATTTCACCAAAACCAAATGTGTGCCATAAAATCTCTTTTTTTTTTTGGAACAGTTTGCTGCTGTTAAAGTGAGTGTTATTAAAACTAACAATGCATCCACCACAGACCATAAAGCAGCAGATAAAGTGGAGCCCAGCATGGAGCCAAGATACAGTAGCACTGAGGGGAGTCATAAAGAAAGACGGAGCTGAAGGAGCCAGAGACGAACCTTTTCAGCGAGCTGTCTGCTGAGCGTCTGGTACTGGAGGCTGGCCGGATCGTTCAGGTTATCGCTGTACAACTCTCCGGTCAGCAGGATGCTGAGCTCCACCACCTGCTCCAGCACGACCGGGGTCGGAGGCTCCACGGCGATGTCGTTGTCCAGCTGCGCAAAGAGAAAGAGCAACGTGTGCACGGTATTAAAACATCACAAATCCCAAATGTAATCTGGTGTGTGTGTGTGTGCACTTACTGGATTCTCTTCTACGTCTGGTACAGTGACAGCAGCCTCCTCCTCCTCCTCCTCCTCCACCTCCCCTGCTTCAGCTTCACGTGTGAAACAGAAGAAAAAACTGTTGGTTCATTTTCAAGTGAACGGGAGCTTAAACTTTTGGAAAGTGCCGCGTTTCCTGACAGCTGTGTGGATTAGACTGTCCTGACGCCCGGTGGACTTTCTCAGGTTGAAGTGGCCTGCAGCCAAACTCACAGAGAAAGATTCACTAACCTACTGCACAGAAAGCTACAAACCAGGGATATATGAAGATGAAAACACACAAGATACCGGTCTGACTCTGAAACAACAACGCCTGAGCACACTGTCATGACGTCTCCAGCTAACAGGCCTCACACTAACCTTGTTCAGGAGCCTCAGGAGCCTGAGCGGCCTCCGTTGGAGGAGCTGCTGTTGGAGTTCTGTGACAGAGCAGAAGATGGTTTCAACAATGCTGACCTCACATGATCAAAAATAAAATGAATAAACAGCACACAGGACAAGACTTGACGTACCTGCACACGTGTTGCCACGACCTAGTTGGTTCACTACAGACAGCAGGAAGAATGACACGTTTACACACAGACACAGACGTCATCATGTGATCGCACACGTATGACCCAAACACTGAGTCTTACCTTTTCACGACGGGCAATGACATTCTCTAGAAACAGAAAAACAAAATGCTGTAAGCCAGCTGCAGAGTCACACACAGATTCATATTGAACTATCAGTCGTGCACAAACCTTTTTAACCAGAGCGTGGTGCTCCTCTGATTGGCTGAAGTAGCTGCCGATATCTTGTGCCGTGACCGCGCCCTCCTGGCATTGGCTCATCCAGCTGTGGTACTCCTCCTGCTCTGGCAGGCGATCCCAGAAGATCTTGAACGCCTCCCATATGGTCTCCTGGCACACTGAGTCAGACCAGAACCACACAACAGAACTGGTGACTCCAGAACAAGTAAAAGTGCTGCACACGAGTAAAACTACCAAAGTATGATGCCGACAGTACAAAAAGTATAAACGAAAATCACTATGAATTCGATTATCAGTGACACTCCAGCAGCTTTACACACAGTTATTGCTATTATTATTATTTTAATGCAGAATTAAGAGCGTGGACGCTTTGATTGACAGGTGGGTCTCGTTACAGGTGGCTCGTTTGAGCAGTTCCACCACTGATTAACATCTTTGCGTGATGTCACTTGAGTCAGCATTCATTGGCTGTGAAGTCTGACTCCTCATCATCGAGGCTACATGAGCCACAACCAACATAACACACCTGAGTTTCAGACCCAGCTGTCTGTGATCCAGTTGCATTCTGGGTAATGTAGGCAGAAGAAATAAGACTGGTTTTGACTTTGACCCTGTAGAGGAGGCACGCCTACCTGAAGTAGACCACCGTCTGTTTGAATGCAAATCTCATAAGTCCTAATTGCAACACACAGATGTCGACTGACATTCTTATACCTGACCCAGGTGAATCCCTCAGGTGTAATTGAATCCCCTGGCAAAGGTTAACACTCAGGGGCCACAGATGTTCAGTCTTACCTCTGAGATGAAAGTAGCTCAGGTGACTCGCAACAACCTGCTGCACAGTCTCCTGTGCACAGAGTTTGACTCCGCTTTGGAAAAGGATGTTTCGTTTCCGTCGGGTGGGAACTCCATGAGCTGCCTTTACGTCAGACACACGAACAGCGCCTGGAACCTCCACGGGCTCCTGACTATAAGGCAGACTTAGGTAACCCATAGAGGAACCTTCCAGTGTTGCATCTGTGGTGCCACAAAAAGACAAAATATTTAAGACATTTGACCGATGAGTATCGAGCAAGAAGCTTAGAAGTTAACTCCAACACATACCTGTCCTTATGTCCAAAAACAGGACGACAGAACCGAACACCACAGAGTAGAAAACACATCTCCAAGGAACAACGCTCATGTTAAATCCGTGATTGTCTTCAACGTAGAAATGCACTTCCAGTCAAACCATGGAACAGCAGCGTGGACTTACAAGTTTGCATAGTTCAGAAGTCTCCAGATGCAGAAAAACAGAACGGCGCAAAGAAATCCTTTGACGACACCATGACACGCCGCTTCTCTTTATTTTACTCTGCAGCTGAAGAGAGAGAGGTGTGTCCCACGGGGTGCTGAGAGCTCACACAGCTCCTGGCTCAGGTAAGATGATCAGGCAGCTGGTTGTTGACAGAGAGGAGGAGGGGGGGCAGGATTTTTAATGCTCTCTAATCCTGTTTACTCTAAGCCTTTTAGAAGAGCTCGCTAAGAAGTTACTGGAGCGACGCTGGGAAGGGAGGTGGAGGAGGAGGAGGATGTAGTTTACTGGTTCTTGCAGGAAATTTAGTGTTTTCTGCAAGAACGTGCAAGGCAGCAAATCCTGGTCCTGGACCGGGAGTTTAAGGACAACCAGACAAACGGCATTAATGATGCCATTTCGTAGAAATCCCCACTCACCACACAAGAAGACACTTATTATGCGTCAGAGGGGCAGCAACTTAAATCCTCTCGCTGCGAATGTATCGACAGCAGAGAGAGTCGTCGTGGGCTTATTGTGGAGTTGACCTTTAACCTGAAACTCTTCCTACGTGGCGTTTATCCTGTTTTTAAAAGGGAAACCTTCCCCTTCTTATCTTTAAGTAGACGTATTACGTATGTGAGAAGAAAGAGAGAGTATAGGAGTGAGCGATGAAGAGAGAAAGGTAAAGAGTGATTGTTCTAATGGTGCTCTCTCTCTTTAAGTTGCAGGCAACTCGCCAAATGCATGGCAGTCGTTTTACTCCTGATCCTGTTTCCTGAGTTCATGGTTAACTGGCAGGGGAGCCAAGTAGGCTTAGAGGGCAGCGCTTTTACTCTTTACTATGAAGCACCAGACGAGAGTCGCTGTGTGAATCTACACTGTACTTGGACAGTGGACGGAGCTGGCTGTGAATTAACATTTTAACGGATGATAAGATGTTGTGGACAGGAGAATGTGAGATTACGCACGAGTCAGACTGCGAGGGGATCCGACAGACTGAGACAGTAAATACACCTAAGCCAAACCATGTAACCCTCTGAACAGATTACACTGTAATGCATCGCACAGGCATTTCAAAATAAAGTCCTTTTGGCCAGAGAGAGGAACAAAGTTGGCTCCAAAAAAAAAGAGAATTATTAACAATAATCAGGGAAAAAAGGAGCCAATGAAAACTTCTAATGCATAAAAAGGAAGAAATCATCTGATCTATAACAGACGTCCAGTCTCTGTTATAGTTACCAACCTCTAATCCTGACATTGTTTTGAAACGAACATAGGACAGCAGGTCAGGAGTCAGGACAACGCCTTAACTGTTAAAATATATCATGTCTGAAAATAAAAACCAACAGAACGACAAGCGTGAATTGTTCTACAAGTTTTATTAAACAATTGAAAACAAAAAGATATTTTGGAACCAGCTTCTGTATTTACATCCAACACGATGTTTATTAAAAAATACATAGTCAAGGACGTCGTAAAGTGTTAAAAGAGACATCTGAACAAAAACGAGGGGAAAAACTACGAGGCTATCGTGAGCGATCTCTGTCCGGAGGAGCTGCGACGTCTCTCGGGTCTTCGTGAAGTCGCCGTTACAGTCGAGAGTTATACAGTTAGACGTGCTAATGTGTGTGCACCCCGCAACTTTTGGCAAGTCAGCCTGGACATATGAACAGATGTCACTATCAGAACAATGATTTACAATGCACTATAAGCAAACGAACGATATATAACTTGGAGCAGCTCCACTGGGCACGTCTCCGGTGGCGTTTTGGTCCGTCCACTACGCGACCTCAAACCCAACCCACCAGACTTTATTAACTTCCTCAGATTTGGGTGTAAACATGCTACACAATTGAACTGCTTGCACAGGATTGTTTTATTTTGAAAACCGGCCATGCTGTTTGTGTGTCTGACTTCCTGTCTGTTTCTGGGACCACTAGGGTTTGAAACATGGACTTGAGTCTGGCTTGTTGTCATCTGTAGACACCGTGATGCCTCCTGTCTGGCACCGGGAGGCTGAACTAGACATCCGAGTGAGGCACTGAGTAACTTAAGGAGTTCAGCTGGGATTCCACTTCCAGAGGCCTCTATGGCGTTTTATAATGAACCTCATCGTGTGACTCATCGGTTTTTATGTCAAACACGACATGAAACGTCTTAACAAACACCAGCAAATCATGAACATCCAACTAAAACTGTACAAAGCGGGTTTCATCACCGCCGCGCTTCTCATTTGATACTACGTAGAAAATTAAAAACATCTCGCAGCTTAAAAGCAATCGGTAAAAAGTCATGATGGGGCGTACAAACATCTTCACGTCTACGTATAACCTGCTCCCTCTGTTAACGTACGCCTCCGTGTTTACTCACAAAAAGGTTTACATGTTCAAGTTAATTCTTAAAAACAATAACAGCATCTAATTTAAATGAAATACTTTCAGGTCGCGCTGAAGTGTCCGTCGCTCAGTATGAGCAGTGATATCAGTATAATACCTACAGGAATGTGATGCGCCCACATGCTTCACGTGTCTATCTGTTACTCTCCAGGTTTTGATGCCGGTAAAGGTTTAGTACCAGATCTCTGATTTCGTCTCGTTTCCGCCGCACCTGCTGCCGTGGAAACCATCGTTGTAGGTGTAGCGGGAGGTCGAAGTGGACCACGGGGTCCTGAGGGGAGAAGCAGAAGCAAATCCACATCATCCGGTGTTACTGTGGTCATTTTTAAAAAACATGCAGAGACGCAGTGACAAGTTCTTTACCTTCAAAAAACTCTCGACGTACTGCAGCAGGTACAGGCCGCAGTCGCTGCTGTTGTCCTGAAGGGGAACTTGGCAGTGTGAGCTTTGCATCTGATCAGGACTAAACTCTCGCGATGAACCGCGGCGGACCTCCCATTCTGACTCCAAGTAGCTGAGGCAGAAATATATTATTATAAAACACAAACACACACACACACACACACACACAGCTACAGCCTGACAGATTAAAGGAATCGTACTTACTCCCGCAAGAGTTTGAAGACTCGCTCATGAAGGGAACGTTTGAGGGAATCCATGATGAGAATGCACGGCCTGCAGCGGAGACACACGTCCGTCATTCAGAGTTTAAATCAACAAGTTCTCACATGTGAAGGCCAGTGTGCAAAACACAGACGAGCACCCTTAAACACGCCTTTGTCTTCTCTGTTTAACAGCAGCTCGTGAAATTGTTTGTGCTAGATCTGCAAATGCTTTCGAACCAATCCACAGTCAGCCTATCTGAACTCAGATGCTCTACCTGTTGTGCTCTGGCTTTGTTTATTTTATGAACCACCTTCTAAAATCTGAGTCTGACTGAAATTTACGCTGCAAAACAGAGACACGAAGACGAGAGAAGAGCGCGTGGATTGAGCAACAAAGACAATGAATGGGAACGCCGCATCTGTGAGATAAAGTTATTTCCTAATTGTTTTAAAGTATCATGTATTCACACACTCACCTCTTACAAACTGTTTTCTTCTGGTAGGTTTGCTCTGTGCAGCTCTACAAACAAAGAAATAAAAAAAATCAGGTGAAAGATTTGAAAAAACAAAAACATTAATAAATGTTATCCTGATGTTTCTTACCACTGGACTGGGTGCTGCGTCTTTAGTGGGTTCTTCTTGGGTTTTTTCTGAAACATGAAACCAAACATGAGCTCCAGCTCTGCTCGACACATCCACCATCAGGTAACACACACACACACACTGTTCAACGAACCTGTGGCCGTGTCCGCCTGGTCGCTGTGGCTCGATGCAGATGTTGCAGGTTGTGTCTCTGTGTTGTCATTCGGACTTTTAGATCCTTGAGCCGCCTCTTGATCCTGTAACTTGTCAGTCTCGCTCTGGTTCTTTCCCGTCTGTGAGTTTGGACCATTCCAGGTTTCAGTTTTTGGCTCGGCGAGTCCGGGAAAGCAAATGACGACTAAATACCAGTGAGCCCTGAACAGGCAACAGAGAAATGTCACATATAATGCGAATATATACCTAAAAAAAAAACACCTCTACACGTATTTAACTCACTCTTGATTGACAGGTACAAACAGGAAGTCCTTTTTAAAGATGTCCACATGGCGTGTCCACGTCTTCACACGTTGATGCCGCCTCTGTCTCTGGCAGCTGAGTGCACACAAAACAAAAACAGACGCACAAGTTTTAACCTCACATACACACAAATGTCTGCGCACACAATTTCACATCTCACGTTAAAGGCAACGATTCGACTCCAGGTCTTTAAAACGGATTAAAACATTTCCAAAAAAATCAGATCTTTGAGTTTTATAACGAGAATATATTTCTTAAATTAAACTTTAAACTCTGAACATGTGGCCTAAAATTTAGAGAATCCTTGATTAACCCTTTCAACAGCTTTTCCTTCATGAGTGAACACTAAAGAATATTCTGTCGTCTCATCTTAACATTAGAAAACAACGACACAAGCTTGGTTTTGTCAGCGATAAGAACAAGTTTCAGTTGAGACAAAGTTTCCTGTACGACACTAAAAGCACTTTTGCAAGTGGTCAGCGGCTTTAGCGAGGCTCGATGCCGATGTTGTAGTACCCGAGATTAGTTCTTCGTCTTGAGACCGCTCTCAAAACAAATGTCCAACTTGTCCCGCCAGTTTAATAACTAACTGACAATACTTTTACACAACATGAATACTGCAATGCGGTAACTAAGAATGCTGAGAGGCCTCACCCAAAGAGATATTGGCTACCTAAGCACGCTATATTCTGTCTGGTCTTGGTCTTGAGTTGGTCTCGGTTTAGCTGGTCTGACTACAGCACTGCAGTAAATAACCGTATCATCAGCATTGAAATGTTTTATAATATTTAATAGTGTGTAACACAGTTTGAGGTTGATGTCTGGCCCGAGAAGAAGAGCGGCCTGGACAGAAAGGATTTGGTTGGATTCGTTTTTCTCACGAGTCACTGGTGCTTCCTTCGCTTGCGTTGTCTCTCCGCGTCAGCTGCTTGTAGAAGAAGCTGCTGAAGATGTGGGAGCGCTCGGTCACAGCAGGAGAAGCTTTATGGAGGAGGTATCTGTCAAACAAACACACACATCAACACAATTCAATTCAGTCTCTTCTCTAAAGTAAATCTGAAGCCTTCGGTTTGAATCTGCGTTACTCACTTGAGGTAAAAATCGATGATGACATCATTGAGGAACTGTCCGCTGTCAAGGCACTGCAGGTCCTCCATCGTAACGGTTATGCCTCCTTTCAACGGCGGAGGAGGAAACTGGATCAACCTGAGCACAGACGGATGGACGAAAGATTCATCAGCCTCACAGTGCGTCTCTAATTCACGAGAAGGTGTGTTTGTGGTGAACTCGCCTGTGAGCCAGGCCCTGGTGTTTATATTTAATCCAGCTGGAGTCTGGTTTACACAGGGACACGGAGTATGATCCTTTGGTTCTACGATGGCACAGTGTGTACACGGGAGTGGGTTCCTCCTTTTTCTTCTTCTGTGGGAGGAAAGTTACATTGTTATTAAACTTTTGTAGATCGCGTAGACGAGTTTAAGGGACGAGAGGTTGCCAGAAGAGACGAGAAACGCCTTCCTGCTACCCACAGTTCTGCTTATTTTTACAGACTTTACACTAATTTTTATCTATTTTTTTAGGTGTCCACCAAACTAACTGCATCGCTTCCTCCAGCTGAGATCACTGTTTGTCTTCATGACACCTAAAACTAAACAGCAAGAAGACAGGACTACTGGTTTTGGCTCCAGAACAGTCCTTGCTCACTCCTCTTTCTAGATGGCTCCAACTAAGCTTGCTCCACCCAGGTGAAGAGTCTTGGTGACAGCACACTCTACTTCACAGTGTGACTGTGCCCATCCCTCTCTCAGTGTCGTGCACAAGTTTTTGTCACTTCTCCGCCTCCAACTAATCCAGAACTTTGCAGTCAGGATAATAACCATGTAACACCCTCGCTGATGCAGCTTCTGGCCCTACACATCCAGCTCCCACTTACCTCTCTGACCTTTCTTGAGATCTACACCCCTAACCGCTCCCTGCGATCCTCCTCATCCAACTTACCTCAGTGGGATGTTCTGGCTTTTGTTCTTTATGCTCCTCCTCTGGTTTGAGTCGTGTCCCTGCGTCTCCTTCTGTCTCCGTCTCCACCTCCAGTATTGTTTCTTTCTGGGGATTGGCCTCCAGTTGGATGAGCGGCGTGGCGTCTTTGTCCGTTTCCGTGTGTGGAGTGTGCTGGTCTGTGTTAAATGAAGGGTCGGTGCTCTCCAGGCCCAGCAGAGCCAGCAAGTGAGAGTCCCGTCCACTTCTCCTGATGAGCTTTATGCTATCGTCCAGGGTGAGCACGGGAGTTTGGATGTCGTACAAATCGCAAACTGGATCGTTTTGAAAAATTGATTTTTCATCCGAGAGACAGTTGAGGCAGTCGATGTCCAGCAAGGAGCGCAACAAAGCCCCCTCCATTCCCTCCAGAGGATCTCTGAGTGTCAGAAGGACGAAGGGGCTCACGGTGCCTGGTAACATAAAAACATCACAACAACAGAAGACGGAGATTTAAACCACAAAAATGCTGAGGGTTGAGCTACTGTCTGAACTTTGACCTACAGCTCTCTTACCGATGTTTGAGGGTGCGCCTTGTTTGACGTACAGCTTGTGGAGGTCCCGATGTATAGCAGCTGCAGCAGTTTCCGACACGCCGAGAAGGAGAGCGGAAGGAGGGATCGGTTCCTCGTCGTCCTCGAAGTAAAGCTCCTGGGCCTCCAGTTCCTGCTGCTCCCACACGCTGTACCTCCGCAGCTCTTTGCGCTCCACGTTTAACATCATCGCCACCTTTTCGCTAGTGTCTGGGGACGAGAGGTGTTCAAAGTATTGTCAGATTTCTCCTAGCTCAGGAGTCTGGATTAGAAATGCCCGTCATCATCACTTCAAGTCGTTTTAGTGTAACAGAAAACACATTTCAGATCCATAACAAGTTAAAAAATATCGTCTTGCTGTGCCAGAGCTGGACGTGGAGCTTCACTGGCTACATCTTGTAGTGTTTTCTGATGGCTAACCTCGAGGCTGAAGTAATTCTTTCACTCAAGGTCAGGGTTTGTTTTACAGAGCCAATACGCAACACATTGTGTTGTTAAGAAACATATTTCATGGCTTAGATCGAATCTCAAGCTCACCGAAGGGAAGATTTCACAGGCTGAGAGGTGAAAGGGCGCACACGCACACACACAGACACACACACTTTAGCATCTGAAATAGACCACTAAGCTGTGAGTGGGATGCTGGTGTGCAGACGGCGTGAACAAAACAAGATGAGAGAGGTTCCTCTCGAGTCTGAGTTTATACAACCCGGACCAAAGAAGGTCACAGCTGCTCGACAAACTTTACAGTTATACGACTGAAAGTTAAAAAACTCTTCAGGGCGTTACCTTTCAGAGGGATCATTATTTTGTCGTCGGTCACCTGTGAACGTAAAAACGCGTTAAACAAGGTGCTGAATGTGATGCGATCATCAGAATTCATACGTGTATTTGTCGGTCGTGAGAGTTACCATGATGTCTCCGTTGGACTTCCCTTGGTAACCTCCACAGAACAAGGAGGAGAAGGCGAAGCCCATGCAGGAGTAGTCCGCACCGGGGTCGAAAGACATGGCCACTCGAGGGAGATCTTCTACGACTACGTGCAACACCTGCAACACACACACACACAGTTTGGAGGATGGTAAGTCAGTAAAATGAGATTTTAATATACAACAATAGTACAATAACCTCCATGTTACGTCAAGCAAGCTGAAAGCAAAATCACAACAGAGGAAAACATTGTTCCAACGTTTGTATTTTCAAAGGCAGCGTGTGCAGGTTTGAAACAAATCCGTACTTTGGCACCATCTAGTGTCAGAATCACAAATTACACTGTGTTTACACACACACACACACACACAATAATAATAATAAACTCAATGTGCTTCCAATATTTATATTTTCAATATTAATAAACACACGCTGCTGCTTCTTTAGTTTAGTTTTAGATATTTCGACGTTATAACGTTCGACGTTCTTGATCGGTTTGTGTCAGATCACTGACCGGCATGTCCTGTAAGTCAGAGGTTTCTTGCTCTTTGTCCAAAGTGTCCTGCTGGGACTGAGCGTCGTCCACGCTGAGCAGCGTAGGAGCCAATGGGCTGAAGCGCTGAGGGACGTCGCAGCTCTCCTCTTCGTCACTGGACAGCACAACTGAAAAAACACGGGCATGAAGAGGGTTCGGTTGCCAGAGAAACTGTTTCATGCAAAGGTTGCAGCAGTAGAGTGAGTGTTGGTGTACTCACTGGGTTCAGAGGTTGTGTTGTCCTGGCTTGACAATACACTTTGTCTCGGGGAACTAACAAAGTCTCCAGCCTCCTTATTATTAGAGATGATGATCGGGAGCAGGATTTCTGCTGGATCATCTGTGCCCACGGTGAACTGTACAATGCTCCGGTCCAGGCTCTCTAAATCTACGTCTTCTTCGCCGTCTTCCTGACAAACGTGCGTAGGAGCTGGTCCTCCATCTCGTGCGTCTTCTCCGGTGAGGCGAAGCACGCTTTCGCGGTGACGTTTGGGGCTGCTTGTTCCGTTGCAGTGGGATCCTGCATCCTTTATTTTCCTCTTCTGAGACAGAATAACAAGGACATGTTAGTGTTGGAGAGGAGGTCAGCTCTAAAGAGGGAACTGGTAGGACGTTCCACTGTTTGGGTTATGTTTGGATAAAGTTTACTCCTTGGTGAGACTCTGAGCTCTGAACTGTGACTGTGACAGAACTCACCACGCTGTGTTGTACTTCTTTTTCTGGATCAGTGCACTTGTCCTTGATGCTAGTTGGGGAAAACTCATCACAACTTCCTTTGTCCTCAGCCGGGTCCCAGCTCACCGACAGCCCACAGTCTGTATGAGGCAGAGAAACACGGATCAACCAAAACATCAGAATAACTCCGTGGAGTACAACGGTTCAGAGACGGAGAGCAGCATCACATCAGCATCATGTTTACGCACCAACGACATCAGCGAATTTGTAGTCCTCTCCACAGTCTTTGCCTATTATCACCTCCTCGATGTCTTTTTCTTCTCTGTCCACGTCATCGCCAGCACTTTGTAACCTCCTCTTGAGTCGTGATCTGAAGACGTGAAAGATTTAACACGGTGTTCTCATTATGCTGCTGCTGCTGCTGTAACTAATCGCACAATAACCAAGACTGCACACATTAAAGAGAAACGAGGAAACACACATCGAACCTCGAGATGTGAGAAAAAAGAAGAAGAAGAACAAGATGAGGCCAAACAACTTCAGGTCACAACACACAGGCAGAGCGATACTGTGTGTGTGTGTGTGTGTGTGTGTGTGTGTGTGTGTGTGTGTGGTATTATTCCAAATAAAATTTTCTGCCTGGAAAATTCACAGAGCCAAAGAAGCAGCGAGCCGAGCCAAACTCCATTAAAAGGTTGTTCCTTTTTAAACTAATTGAAAACAAATAAAAAGAAATGACTCTAATAAATTTAAAATAAACTGAATATTTTTTTTGTGGCTAATTTTGTTCGGCGCTCACAGACCTACACGGAAAAAAAAAAAAACACAGCGCTGCCCCGACATTTGAAGTTTAGTCCACTTCCTGTACAAACAGCAGAACAGCTTCATATGTGACAGACACAGAAGATGCATGTTTTGTATTTTTGATTTCTGTACGCTCCAGGAGCCACAGGTGGAACGCAGGAAATCTTCACACCGTGTGTCTCTCTTACAAAAAGAGATGACAATAAACATAAAAAAGTGTAGTGGCATTATCAAAATGTGTTTTTGGTGTCACTCATGTCTCCAAATACATGTTTGTTGTTAAGTAGGTAGTGAGAGAAACTGGTTCCAAATAGGCTGCCATGTTGGGACACTTAATCTGTGATTTACATGTTTGCTGCATAAAAAAACAAACCGACTCACTGTTCCCAGCCCGAGAAATAGTCCACACACTACAGACCGTAAAACAGTTTTGATCAAATAAACGAGGCACGTGTTCATGAGCTTTGTTTGAGATCCGTCAGTAGCGTCAGTGTTCTCCTCCGTCTATCAGCACATCTAGCTACAACCATGGTTCAGTCCCGCTTTTATCCTCCCTTGAGAAACATTTCAAAAAATTAGATCATTTCTGTCTGCAGAAGAAATCTGGAAATTGTGACTCATGCATTCATAACTAGCCGACTAGACTACTGTAACTCTCTTGTCTCCAGCTCATCCAGAACTCTGCTGCCAGAGAAACACGATCTCATCACACCTATTCTGGCTCACCGACACCAGCTACAGGGTGGATTTTAAAGATCTCACTGACGACGTTTAAAGTCCTGAGAGGTCTCGCAACAAGTTATTTAGTTGCACTTTTAGTCTCCTCTCGCTGCCTGAGATCCTCCGACGCTTCATTCCTGGTTGGTGCAACGATATCCACACAGGTGACAGAGCGTTTGCAGTCAGGCCTGAGATGCTGCACGTCTTTTTAACCTGTGGTTTTGTTCTTTGAAAGGTGCTATATAAATAAAGTTTATTCTTATTGAGAGTGATTCGTACCTGTGAGACGATGGGGTGATGCTGGGCGTCTTCGGGCTGCATTTCGGGCGCACGCTCTTGTTTTTAGCGTTCCTGGTCTCCCTGTGACTCGACCTCCGGTCCGTGCAGAGCGCAGGCTTCTCCCTGCAGTGACCGCTCTCCCTCTGCGAGCTTGACACCTGTCCACCGTTTTCCACCGCACAACTCTGTTTAATTCTCTCCATGTACGTCTTCCCTCGCTCCGTCTTTAGGACGTCTGTCAGGATGAGACAGGGCTTCCTCCTGCGGGGCGAAACAGAGGCACGGTTATTAATCACAACCTTTCTGGAGCGGCGGCTTCTCCGCGACATTGTGGCCTAAATACATTTTAAAGAACGCTCATCTACCATTGCAGGCCAGACTTTATGGATGTCAGCTGATCAAGAGGGAGGTGTAGGCAAGAAGGCCGGTGTAGATAAGACTTGTGTGTGTGTGTGCAGTGATAAGCAAAGCCCGGAGTCATGGTGCTTGTAAACAATGTTTGAGCACTACGCGAGATAAACACTGTACACACAAACAAGAGAGATTCACACCTATTTTAAATAGTTACCTTACACACATGCAGTCATCATATCTGAGCTACACACACACACACACTTTGAACTCCTCCGGTCAGCTCATATTCCTGCTTTAGATGTTCGTCTGCTTCAGAAATGTTTAATATTTCTTATGATACTGAAGAAAATCCTGCTGTGCATCGCCTCTATGTGACACTTTATATTCAGGGTGAGTGCCCCATCTGGTGAAAGTTCAAGAAACTGCAGTGACCTGCACAAACCAGCAAGGGAAGTTTGTTTATTTATGTAGGAGCTGTACATGAGACAGAACGGCATGAGGACGACACACATATTTAATAAAGTTACATTAAAAAAATACTAATCAGACTGTTATTAATTAATTAAAGAGTGTAGCTAAAGTATAACTTCATTTAAAAACAATGTTTGAAGTACGGATTTAAAGAAACTGTGAGCTGGAGCTTCAGCATTCTTCAAGCTTATTCCAGATTACACAGTTCATAAAAAGTGAATGCTGCTCCTCTGTTTAGTTTGAGCTGAACTGTCGGGGGCGGGCAAACTTTTTAGTGTCCTTGCTGGCCTGAACCAGTCTCATCAGGCTCGAGGGAGAGGAGTGATCCATTGAAAGTGTAATGTTTTGTGTGGGTGGTGCAGTGGCTGCTGTGTGTGTGTGTGTGAGGTTTGGTCCATTAGTACTTTAACTGTAACGTAACTGAGCTCATTTAGACGGCAGGTTTTGCTGAACCGTGATATCCCGACAGTTGTGGTCTTGACCGAGACCGAGACGAGGCAGAGACCTTCAAGACTCTTCTGCCATACTACAAAACCGGGCTGTAGCGCCTGGAAAGCCGTGTTTTGATTGACCTTCCCGCTTGTGTTTCTGATAGCAGCATATCAAACAACCAAAGCTGCAGGCTGAATCATCTCTTTGGATGTTTATTTCACCTCCTTCTGCTCCACGTGAGACTGTTTTTCTGTCGGCCAGCCCTCTTCATAACACTCAAAAAGTTTTAGCTCTCTTCTGTTTCATGGTTGTGACTGTGGTCTGTGTTTCTGCCCACGTTTGAATCTGGCTCAAATTAATCTGTTTAGCGCGCAGATAATCCCAGCAGGTAGAAGGTCTGTATCTATTTAAAATCATGTCGACTTGAACCGTCAAGTATCTCAATTACAGCAATAACAGTTTTTGCACCTCATGGATTCGGGTGAGAAGAGATGCTCAGTACAGTCCAGGAATATCTCAGTCAATAGTCTATAAGTTACAGTTTGGGCTGCATTGACGTTGAAGGCCGTTCAAAGTAGATAAATATTTAGTTGTTATGGGAAAATCCTTAAATGTGTTATTTAAAAAAAATAAGAGCTGAGAAAGTGCAGCAATCTCCTGCTTACCTCTCCATTTCCAACGTGATGTTGGCTGTGTCCAACATTACGGATCCGTTTTTATGCTGCAGGTCAGAATGTCTGCGTTTACATGAAAACTCTGTCCAGGAAACCTGTGGAGAAGGAAGGAGGCGGCGTGAGTCCGGAGAAACAAAGCAGAGCGAGACACGTTATCACCAAAACATTTGTTCATGTGGTCAGACGGAGAGCAAAGATACATTTGTACCTGTCTGTTAAACTTCCCACACTCTGATGAAAGACTTGTCATGGAGATTTTGAATGGACTTTCCATCTAAAATTCATGGGATAGTTAGTGACCATGCTTGTATGAACGTAATGACATGCAACACTAGAAACTTTCCTCAGATGTGCAAATGAGCGAAGCCTGTGATTTTCATTTGTAATCCGTTACAACCCTGTTTCCTTAATTTGCCACGCTGTGAAAAATGTGAGTAGAAGCGAAATGTGAAGACTGCGGAGCCCGACTGGTGACAAGAACAAGAAATATTACGTGGCCACGAATTAATTAAGCGTGAGAACGAGATGACTATTAAGCGGCTGTGAATTAATAAGGCATCACTTCATCAGCGAGACTGTTCGTTGACTGGCAGCTGTGTCATCAGGAGCTTCAGCCGCTTGGACAATTTCGATATTATATAAATATGTAAAATTAATATACTTTAATTTCAACTGTAGTCTACACATAGATAAAGACCCCAATCATCTTGTTTTCATGTGTTGTAATTGTTTTTTGTCACCAGGCGGGCTCCGTAGATGATCAAATGTTGAAACTGCATCTATTTTTAATTTGATGACAGCAACATTTCCAAAAAAAAGTTGAGACAGAGGCGGCGAAATGTCGTGGAGAAACTGCTGAAATCAACGGCAAGACGTCAGGAGGAAACGCAGTGTTCAGGAGCCTCTCGTGTCTTATGTACGCTGAATTAGAGACACTCTCAGAGTACAAAAGGTGCCTGAGTCTCCCCCGAACTCATGCCGGTGGTCAGACTTTAAACCCCGACAGATAACACCACAACGTTGAGATAGGTTGGCGCCTGCTTTCCTCAAACAAAGCCAAACAGAGGAGAGACAATTCCATGAAACACACAAAAAGGATGGAAAAGTTGTGAAAGGCTGAAGGAAATCAACAGGTTGGTTACACGATTAGAACGATCTCAGAGACGCCGAGTCTTTGTGGAGTAGAGATGTGGAGGGGTTCACCACACACATAATAATTTGATCTTTAAGCCTTCAGACAGTTCTGCATTAAAAACCGGCAGGATTGCGAACACACACACAGCTACGTCCACAAATGACAGCTGAGACTCGAGCATGCGAAGAGGAAACTGTGTATAAACCAGGAAACAGACTGTCCGGCTTGTTATCAGCGCACATGGAGTGATGGGTAACCTGCACATCTGAAGGATTTATTAATGCCGAACGATACATACAGATGCTGCCACGTACACGACATCTTCTTGTTGCTTATTGCAGACGACGTTAAACCACATTCGGGGTCTGGGTGCTAAACTAAACTGGTCTGTCTGCAGTCCACACCGCACTGTGAAAGCTACACGGAGCCGAGAGTGTGGAAACATTCCACTTTTAAGATTACAGCAAAGTGTTTTTAAGAAGAAGAGGCGATGTACAGCGAGGTAAACGCAACACTGACCAGCTTTTTTTTTTAAATATGTTGCTACGATCAGATTCAAAATGCACATATCATTCCACAAAGTGAATAAAATGTCTCAGTTTCAACATTTGATGAGTTGTTTTTCAGGTTTACAGTTTATTTTGAAGGATTTGGAGCTTCTCTCTGTCTCTGAACAAACAGGCCTTCCTGATGTTTTATAGACTGTATGATTGATCAGGTAATCATGAAAACAATGGAGACATGAACACAGTCTGAAAACAATCGTTGCAGCCCAAGCGTAAGCTTATTAAAGTAACTGTAGGACAGTAGCAGCACGTGACTGAAACTGTTACTGATCGACAGGATTTAGCAATACTCTGTCTCGTCTTTAAAATCACTTGTGAAAGTCCATTTTTACTAAATAACTTTATTTTAGTGTCGTTTTCAACAGCTTTTGGTCACTGTGGTTAATTTTAAAATCCGTTAGACACATTCAGTTTTATCGATTATTATTAACAACAAGGAATTCTCAAGAGCGACGACAGAGTAGTGTCTTAAAACCATCCCGGATCACCACGATTAGCACAATTTATGGATGAAACAAGCGTCACTGTAGTTGAGAAGAAGCAAAAAAAATAAAAATAAAATAAAAAGCGCGACTAAACTCGTTGACACTAACTCATGAGACACTGGATGCATTTCGGAAAAAAAAAAAAAACAGGAGCCATCCATACCAAGTTGTCCTTGTCAACGTTAAACGGTAAAGTTAAGGCCTTTCTTCGCTCCATCATGATCCAGAATATGGTAAGGCACAGCACGAACACTGCGAGAAACACATGAGAATACACACAGTCAAAGAAGGCAAAGCCTGCATGAGAAAGTGACACAAGATCTACTCGACAGGCAACGCACTAGATCAGGAATGTCCAAAGTGTGGCCCGGGGTCAGATTTCATGCGGCCCGAAGCTTACATTTTTTTTTCAACATATTATTTATGGCCTGTTAGGATTGTCAGATACTGTGTGGCTGCCAGATTTGGCTTTTTTGGTTGACCTAACGAAGCATTTGAACCTTTAAGGACTTAACTGCTGGTATTGTGTATCTGTAGACACAAGAGCAAGACTGACTAAGGATTAGGGATGCACCGAAATGAAAATTTTCATACGAAACCTAATAAAAAATTAAATGGTTAGCCGAATACCAAAACCGAATATAAAATGCAGTTGTTAAGTTTTTCACTATTTTTTTACTATTGCATAAATAGCCTAGAATAAATTTGTAGACATGTTTTTTCAAAGAAAGTAAATGCTTATTAAATATCCTTCAAATATTCCAGTAGAATTTCCAGTTAGTATAATTATTATTTCATTTATACTGTTAGAAAGCCCATGTTGTTTTAATCACTGTTAATTTGTTCTTGAAAGAATTACTATTTAGTTTTATTATATTTCCGGTGAATTTCCATTTTTCCCACGTTCATGAACGCATCATAGTCATTGAACGCACCTCGCATGTGTGGGACTCCGTAGTTTAGAGAGAAGTTTATAGCTCCGCTAAAGAGCAGTGTATGATGTATTTCTTGCCTGTGTTTTTCCATGGCCAGATCACCGCGCACGTTGTTTCATTGCACAAATTGCGTCACGCCACTATTCGGCCACTTCACCGAAAGCCGAATGTGGCATTTTTTGCAATATTTGGCCGAATACTTTTGGTTGCCGAATATTCGGTGCAGACAAAAGAAACACTCAAGGAAAAGTCTACAACTACCAGCCACTTTTGTACATTCTCTTAAAATAACTGAGGCGATTGCGGGTTACATTTGCAAAGATATACGCCCGTATTCCGTTGTTGAAATCGAGGGCTTCAGGTGACCCAAAGATTTTTTTTAATAACACTAACCCAAATCGAGATCGGATTGGATTATGATAATCGATTCTCAGTGTTGAGAATCGGAATCAAATCTTGGAATTTAAATCGATACCCAGCCCTAATTCAGAAACATTCATTATCAAACATCGGAATCAGCAACCCAGGCCAGATCACCACGATTTTTTGCAATATTCGGCCGAATACTTTGGGTTGCCGAATATTCGGTGCATCCCTAAGAGTGACACATTTTGAACTTAAATGTTAACAGACTTTGCATCGCTCATAAAAAGTCATGTTTAAAATAAAACATGAGGTTGAGATTTGTATCCGCTTCATGCAAGTTTAACGTGTCCATGCAGTTTATTCTGTTTACTGACTACAGCTGTGAACTGGTTTTTAATTTTTGTTCATGCCTGATTGGTTTAGATTTGGTGACGTTGTCATATTTTTAAAAAGATAATTGTGACAATGAGAACTAAATTGTTACAGAACAGTGTGTTTGTATGTACCTTTTTTTTTAATGTTTTAAATATTAGTATTGGACATCTTCAGATTAAGATTTTTTTTTTTGGCCTTTTATGCCTTTAGTGATAGTACAGCTGAAGATAGACAGGAAGCAGGGAGAGGGGGAGTGACACGCAGTAAATTAGCCGTCCAATGCGGGATTCGAACCGGGGCCAGCTGCAGCGAGGACTATATCCTCCACACACGGGGCGGCCGCTTAACCCACTATGCTACCGACCGCCCCAAACCCTCTTTAAAAGAAGTTTGCATTAGATAATATATTTCCTACCTTTGAACAACTGAGGCATTAAAGTATTTCTGATATTTTTATTTATGCATGTTACGACCGCTGGCCTGTGTATTTGTTTGTGTTCTCCATATGTATATACACACATATGAATCACTAACAATATGAAGCATTTAATTTAGCACAATCCCATGTGTTCAGATTCCTCCAGGTTCGTAGTTATATTAAAATCTGCACACTCCTCATAGCACATCACTTTGCCTGTGAGTGTTTTACGTCGTATGCATGTCCTATCTTTTTGTTTTCTTTCTTGTAATGAATAAAAAGGCTCATTAAATGTTATGCATGTTTACTTTCTGGTGTGTGCAGGTGCAGAGCTACCACAGGAACACACACACACACACAGCTCATATAATGCAAACCAACATAAAAATCAAACAGGCAGTATTGTCCAGATAAATCCCTTAATCCTCGTTTGAAACAAACAAATCACTGACTGGCACTTTAAAGATGTTTGTGCTGCAGTTAGCTCGTCTGTTAGCTGTCTCACGGACACACAGCTCTCACAGTGAAGTCCTGTATCCCGCACAGCTTCGGTTAAACCTCTAACGTCGTGTTAAATCGATTAATCGAAGCTGAACTCACGCACACTCAGCAGAAAGTGAAGACTCCCAGCGGCTAGCAGCGTTAGCCTCTGGAAGCTAACAGAGTTACAGCCGGACGTGATACTCACGCACACGCACGCACAGAGTGAAGAGTGAAGGCGGCTACCTCCACCCCATGAAGGCCTCCACCTGCTCCACCTGCTCCTCCAGCTGCAGCAGCGGCTCCAGACACAGAAACTATCCGGACATTTCGTCTGTTTCGGCTCCAAACAGGCGCTCCAGTGTTCCCCGAGCAACATCCGGTGACCCGCAAGCACCGGAAGCGCATGATTTTGGGAGGGAGGGAATTACGAGGAGCACGCGCCGAAGGTTCCGCCTTTATTAATCAATCAACAGCCAATAAAAATGTTTTAAATTGATTAATCATGTTGAGTTCACTGACGTGTCATAATGTACTGTTATTAACACATTATCTACTTATTTATCTTGTGTTTTTGTCCAATTCTGTTTTTATTTTTTATCTATCTATCTATCTATCTATCTATCTATCTATCTATCTATCTATCTATCTATCTATCTATCTATCTATCTATCTATCTATCTATCTATCTATCTATCTATCTGTCTGTCTGTCTGTCTGTCTGTCTGTCTGTCTGTCTGTCTATCTATCTATTTGTCTGTCTGTCTGTCTGTCTGTCTAAAAAACAAAGTTAAGTTGTCTGATCATGAATAAATATATTGACATTAATAACTTGAGATCTTGAGAAATAAAATGTATTCATGTATGAGCACTTAGTCCAGAAGCCCTATGCAGTATTAGATACATACATTTCCTGTTTTGTTTTTGGGTGATAACAAGTTCATTTTTAATTTGTTTTCTCTAGATCTCGAGTTTTCTATTCATTTTTTATTTTCTTTCGATTTGTTTGGGGTTTCTGATCAAACACTGTACATCCAAAAGTAATGAGATCCCATCAGCCTCAGCTGTATTTTGTGTCAGTGCAGGTATTGCATGAAACTGTCCCGGGCTCATAATGACGCTGTTACAGCTTTATCGTGTGTCAGTTTGTAATTTGATGAATTTATTTGGGCATTTGCCCCGTTCTGCAGATGGGACGTGCCATCTGTAAAGTTTTGTGTGCGATGTAGTCTACTCGATGGAAGTTGAAGGCAGCACGGATGTTAAAGTTTATCCAGCCGTCCTTTGTTTGCAGTGCACACTGACGTGCTAAACTGAGCGTGAACGTGTTATATACTCATTAAACATGAAGCACTGCTATGAGGATGTAGATTACTATGAGACTGTAAGAGATCTGGAGTGGAGAGAGTTTTCGCATGTCATTTTATTTCCTCCTTTTATTGATATGAGTGATGGTTTAATTCCCTATTGCCATTATTATGTTCCTAGTCACACAGGTGATTTCCAGGTCAAAATATCATCACAAAGGGTTTCTGAAAACAGCATACTCAGCCTAATAACCACTGTCTTATGCAAGTAAACAAACGCCCCTAGCAACGCTCTTTTAATTTTAATTTATTGATGCAGCAGCAGAAACATCAGGCCTGCTCAGCCTCTGGAGAGAGGTTTGTGAGCGTGCCTTCAAAAACTGCAACACATAAATAAAAGATGTTATGGTGAGTGTGTGTCATCAGGAGCTGGACAACTCAAAGCTAAGATGACTTGATTACATTTCATCATCATCACAGTCCTGATGTCCAGCGTGATCTTTAACGTCAGGGTCCACATTTCTGGACGGCTGTCTCCAAGGACATCCCCGAGCTGGCCGCTCCATCACGACACCTCCATCGGGTACGGAGCAGATTGCAGCTGCTGCTGAGGCTTTTCCTCTTGACTCGTTGCCCGCTCTTATATTAGCTAGAAAGAAAAGAGACATGACTCCTTCATAAGCCTACATGCACACTTATCGATGATATATAATGGTCAGATAGAAGTCTACAGACAGAGTTTGTCACTATCTTACCAATAGCACTACATGGTGTTACGATGGGCTTTTCCGGCTGCTCTCCCTCGGAGATGGAAGCCCGGATCTTCCTAACCACGTAGATGCTAGCTGGGATGTGAAACAAAAAGCACATGACTATACAGATAAAAGATACATTATAATAGAATAAGTAGAGGAGAAGGGGTGGAAATAAAAAAAGTGTACTTCTTCCTAATCCTGTTCTAACATGTATGATTTTACTTTGTATTTAAATTTTTAATTATTCAATCATATTTTTCAGACTGCCTTCATATATTTGTCAACATATGAAAACAAAACTATATTATTTGCAATAAGTCTTTACATACTGTACTGTACAGATCATATACCTCAAATTAAATACAGCACAGTAAAAGTATGATTACTGATGCATTAATGTTGCAGCTGGTAAAGGTCAGGCTGTCTGCTTTACTTTATACACTGCTGGCTATAATTTAATTATAGAGATTACATATACAAAGTAACTAATGTTTTACACATATGTTTGCATCAGGTCACATAATAACGCTTTGTTCTCCTGCAGCGTTACATGCAAAACAAGGCCACGTGACGTGATGGCTAGAACAGATACACATGAATCATACCTCTGATCAGCAGTCACACCATGTCTGTCTCCTGTCTGATGACCTGCTCCGTCTCTCTGTTACAAAAGCACCGGACGTTACATATAGGGGATCATACATAATACCACGGGGTGGGGCTTACAGCTCCAACCTGCTCTCTGATTGGCTGAGCTGTTACGCAAAGAATAATGTAACAACGTGCAGAAGCAGTGAAAGGAGGACACGGGACATGTTGGTTAGAGGTCTGTTTGACCTGAATGGGACGGGACCTTAATTAGTATAATTGGAAACACCTGTGTTTCATGTCGAAATGGCTGCTGTGAAAAAGGCTGATAGGGTTTTTTTTTTAATTAAAATTAGACAGTGTTTGAGCATATATGCTTAGATCTGATTCATATAAAAAATATAAGATGGAAATTAAATTTTTCTAATATCAGAATCAGAAACGACTTATTGGCCAGCTGTGTGTACAGGTGTGTGTACAGGTGTGTGTACACACACGAGGAATTTGAATCCAGTTCACTCTTGATTGTACATATAGGTATAGACATAGAGTTTATCAGGGAACATGACAGGTAGGCGCAGACCATACAACAAAAACACAAAAATATAAAGAAAATAACTATATACATATTTAAAAAATATATTCATATATATATACACACACACACACACATATGGGCATAAATATACATTTACATTTTTTATTTAATTACTACATAATTCCATATGTGTTATTTCATAGTTTAGATGTTTTCAGTGTTAAACTGCAATGTGGAAAATCAGAATCCGAAATACCAGGGGGAAATTATTTTTGTTACAATACTCCAGTTATACAAACAAACAAAAACAACATATGTAAACAAGTAACCATCTATTAAGAACAAAATATAAACATGGATGAGAAAGGTTCTTTAATTCAATTTAAGGACGTTATAAAATGTTTAATACATAAAGTCCTCTTAAATGTAAAAATGCTTCATTCTAATGTATCAAAATGTATTAAAACTCAGATCTACGGCTCTTATAAGTGCAAAGATTACCAAACGTTTAATATTATTATAAATTAAACTGATTATTCTCAGTTCACTGATCAGCTCATACAGGGGATATTACCGTTGCCTTGGCAACAGCTAACTGACGTTAGCGCCAACTAGCTAACCTTAGATTAACCGTTTAAACAAAAATAACCCATAAAAATAAAAATAAATCTGCATATTTAAGAAAAACTAACAACTACCAACAGAATTTACAGTCTTAGCTAATGTGTTGTTACAGTTACACGGTCAAAACTTTACAAAAATAAGTTTTAACCCCTTGGGGATGGGTTAGCATGTTTGTTAGCATGGGGCAGGATGTTAGCACTAATGCTAATGACATTAAACATGAACTTTTATGTATAATAAAGCAGCCAAACGATGGTGGAGAGCAATTAAATAAACACAAATCAACGTTATCCATGTAATAATTTATTATCAGGCGATTTACAGAGCTTCATTTCATCCTAACAGCCACGTTATCATCAAGTATTTACGTAAATCCAACACACATTTATCATTTGGAACTGAAGCAGGCTGAATAAACACTGCACAAATCTTTTTCACAACAGTTTGTCATACAGTTTCATTTGTATATTCAATATATACACATAAGATTCATTTATTTAACTTAGAACAGCTTCACACAGGAAAGAGAGCACGACTTCACACAGAAACCAGACAAGTCTCATTCTTTCATAACGTCACGATAAATAAAATAAAAAAACAACAACAACAACAACAACAACAACTGCAAATCACCAGGGGAAAACAAATGAAACTCAGTTAGTGAGGAGTTAGAGTCCTAAGGAATGATGTGAGGTTGAAGGGAGGAAGCGTGAAACTGTTCAGTGCGCACACACACACACACACACACACACACACACACACACACACACACACACACACACACACACACACACACACACACACACACACACACACACACACACACACACACACACACACACACACACACACACACACACACACACACCAGTGTAGGAGGATATTAAACCGCTTCATGCCGGTGTTGTAAACGAAGAGGTGATTCAACACTACACCTTCCTCCCGTCAATCTTCTGTTTCTTTTCACTAAACAACACCTCACACAAAAAGCACAAACATTCAGTGGAAGTGGGATCGAAGATGAGGAGAGCGGGAGTGACGACGACTTCCGTTAGTCCATCCTGATCTTCTGATTGGTCATCCTGTAGATGATGCTGTCGTACCCCGGGTCCATGTTCCACAGGTTGTAAGCGATGGCGATAACGGCGAGGGCCAGAGCGATCATCAGCCACAGCACGATGTTGAAGATCACGGCGTAGTGGAAGTTGTACTTGTATGCCAGGTTGTACGGGCTGCCGGGGTTACTCTGCAAAAACAAATCCAGAAGAAGAGGACACGTTAAATTAATCTAATTTGACCTTTTCACCTCGATCACCGTGCACGCATCGAGCACCAAACAGGACGCGAGTGTCATCTGATAAGACGCATTAACAGAACCATCTGTGCAGACCCCTTTTTATTGGGAGTGGATGATAAAAGCATTCTTTGGTTCCAGACCCGAGTCGTAAAAATCCAGAAGCACTGGCCGCGAACTGGCTTTATACCTCAGGCAGCGGGTTACCGTAAATTCGGCATCAGATTTCATCAAAGTTTTAAGCGCCAGCACGACACGACACATGCACACGATCAGGCCGTGTTATACTTTAACTATGTGCACATGTCATGGAGTCACAATGAGGCTACAGTGGAGCATCACAGAGATCTGGACGGCTTTAAACTTGTGAGAGCGGCCGGAGTCCAAACCGGGTCGCTGCAGGTTTGCCCGTATTTAGAGCATTTTTCTTACCCACTGTGAGCTGCTGTAACAAAGTGACTTTCCTTGATGTGGATCGATAAAATCTATCTTATCCTTTCTTCTAGAAACTCGTGGGAAAGAACACAAGCAGGCTGAGCTGAGCACAGTTCCTCTGGTGTTTTAAGAGCTCTGACATGTAGAAGCCACTACGTGCATGCTGCTGTTACTCTGTAAAGACACCTAACAGTCCGTCTGGACTTCAAGCTTCGTGGCTCGCCCTGCACTGGTGATAAAAGCTGCATCCAAATAAACTGATCGATGCTGCCTGCAGACCACACAACCTTCCGGATCATCACATTTCTAATCACAAACAGATCCGCCTTAAGACTTACAATCTGTTTGGATTCCAGGATGGAGCGGGACTTTCTGGTCAACGGAGCCTCGAAGGTCTTAACTGTAACAACCTCCACCACAGAACTGTTGCCATAGAGACCATAAACATCCTGTCCGAACTGCAGAGAAAGACACAAGTAAGGTTATACACACACACAAAGAGATTTAAAATATGATTCTGTTAAGGAGAGTTTCTGCCGTACTTTTTGCAGGACAGAGGCCAGAATGGCGGTGGCGTCGCGGTACTGAGGAGAGTCTTGGCCGTAGAGCCTGCTGAGCTCCTCCAGGCCGGACAGCTCCAACGAGTACAGGTCAGGAGAGTGGTCCTTCGCCAGATGCCTGTGTCTCTGCAGCTACAAGAACAAAACAAGACACCTGAGTCACACTGCAAAGGATTTCATGTTCAGGACAGGCTTTCAGTGGATCTGGGTAACTTACCAGAGCTGTGATATCATGCAGCACTTGGACTTCTGACAGGAAGAGCAAATCAGCCTAGGATGCAAAACAAGTGAAGAAGTGAGAAAATATGTGACAGAAAAATCCAGTTTGGAGTCTGCTGCTATGTCGCTGTTTGAAACTGACCTCAGCGCTCCTGCTGAGGGAGTTGAGCGGCAGTGACGCCAGCACGGAGCCGTCCTGGGACAGACGGGCACGGATCTGCTGAAGAGTGACCGGCAGGTCCTCGAACACAGCGTTGGCCTTGCCCAGCATGTACAACCTCTGAGAGAGACGACGGAGAAAATATTAACAGACGAGCATCTTAAAAGAAAGTGACGTCCTCGTTCAGGCTTGGTATATTTTCTTTACCTCCTCGCTGGGGGCCAGCTGCAGCACTACAGGGGTGTCCTCAGCAAACAGAGAGTGGACCGTCTCTGCAACGCTATCCATGGTGAAGGGAACGGGCTGCAAGGAAGAAGAAGATCCAGTGACTGACTAAGCCAAATCACACCGCAGACGTCAGGAGTTAAATCTGATGTCCAACGCATCATCGTAACCATGACTCACATTCTCCAAGGGGTATGAGGCCACACTCTGAGGCAGGGCCAGGCTATCGACCCCTCTCACTACCACCAGCACGTTAGCTCGGGGACGCTGGAACAAAGGACCAGCCTTAAGGCCGGGCCAGGCCAAATCCTGCACAAAGGACACAACACTGACATGTCAGCGAGATGATACAGCAAATAAAAACCTAAACTGGCATAAGTTAATTAAATATTCTCTCTCTTTTAGCTCCGTTTCTTTCTGAGGTAGAGGTCTCAGCGTAATGTCTTTATCTTAAAAACAATGCTATGAAAGTGATGAGACCAAAATAATCAGAACAGAAAGGCAGACAGCTAAACAACGAGCTGAAACTCAATATAAAGCTCCATTCAACTGTTTCCACATTGCTCCCTGAAGCATGCTTGTTCTAAAAATACAAGTGATAAATATCACAGCACCTCCTGAACAGAGAAGCCCATGGTTAGAGCCACCAGGTCTGGGATCTTCTCTCCAGAAACAGGCCAGTCTCCCTTCTGGAAGGCCACAAACTCTGGAGCCTGCAGCACTGTTAGACGGTCTCCATGGACACCTGGAAAACAAGTGGAAGAGAATAAAGTTACAAAAGAGTCTGCTTTAAATCATCATCTATCTGCTGCTAAATCTACATATTGTGATCTTCTAGGAGGATATTTCTGAAGTGTGTAACATCACAGACTCGTGGCTGAATGAACTCAGTGGGAACTACGACACACAGCAAAGGAAACATCCACGGAGCACAGGCTGGAGTCTAAACCCGGTCGCTGTACGTGGCGACCTCGCTCTACCAGCTGAATCGCCAGGACGCCAACATTTATTTATAGAGAGTATTTTTCTGCCGCTGTGACAAGTGGGTTTCTTCAGAATTGGTAAGTATGCTTGTAAAAAGCTGTCATGGGGTCTTTGCACGTCTCTGAAACAACAACAACTGGCTTTGCTTACCTATGTAACGTCCTTAAGTCTATATATGTTTGAACTAAGAGAGCAAAGTGAGTCAAGTTCCTCGTGTGTGCACACATACCGGGCGAAATAAAGTGATCCTGACTCTGATGTAATGAAATCACGTGACTGCAGATGTACAGACTGAGCATTTAGTCAACAAACATCACTGACAGTCTCTGTTCCCTACCTCGGCTGCTGTTTGGCAATAATGGAAAGTCAGACCTCTGACTGACTGACTGCAGATGGACTCGCTGACTGTGGTGTTGGAAGCCAGAGACTGCTGCCACCAAGACGCTCCACAGAGAGACACAACAAGTCTTTCCTACCTGTGAGCATCAGTCTGTACAACTCACTACAAGTCAAGTCCAGCAGCCATCGAACTGGTTTGTGCAATACATCAGTGAAATCTTCCTCACATGCATATTGCTCTTTAAATAATCAGTGTATTCTCTGTACAGCCTCTCAAAGACCAAATTCTTTAGAAGGTTTTAGATTTACATACTGCATAGTTCACTGTTACTGGTTTTTATTTAACTGTCACTGCTTTTATTTTACTGTCATTTATACATGTGTATATAGTGTTAAAATAGGATATATTATAAGTGTATATAGAGATATTATAGGTGTATATAGAGATATTATAGGTGTATATAGAGATATTATAGGTGTAGGTGTATATAGAGATATTATAGGTGTATATAGAGATATTATAGGTGTATATAGAGATATTATAGGTGTAGGTGTATATAGAGATGTTATAGGTGTAGGTGTATATCGAGCTGGTTATCGGTGTCGGTGTAATACTAGAGATGTTCTAGGTGTCTCTCGCGGCTCTTCTCGGTGTCTCTTCGCTCTTCTCGGTGTGTGTCTCGCGCTCTTCTAGTGTGTCCTACGCGCTCTTCTCGGTGTCTCTCGCGCTCTTCTACGGTGTCTCTCGCGCTCTTCTCGGTGTCTCTCGCGCTCTTCTCGGGTGTCTCTCGCGCATCTTCCTCGGTGTCTCTCGCGCTCTTCTCGGTGGGGTCCTCTCGCGCTCCTTACTAGGTGTCAATATAGAGATATCTTCTCGGTGTACTATAGTGGTACACGTTTTCTTTTGTTTGGGAGCTGTGGTAACAAAAACATTTATTTACCTGCAGGGATTAATCAAGTATTTCTGATTGTGAAGTGAGGAGCTGTGTCACGTGTCACTGTACTGATTTAATTAACACACACACACACACACACACACACACACACACACACAGAGGAGGCATGACCTCGTGACACAGACGTGATGATTAAAGAGGAAGCAGCAGCTGTCACATGACAGGCCGGCGTTACATGAGTAACTAACGAGGAGGAAGATAAATAAATGAACATTTTTACAATAATTTAACATGAACACGAACTCTGTGAACATTTCTATCAAACTGTCACATGATCAGATCACTCTAATGCTAACGACGAGCTAACCTGTGTTCAGCTCGCTTCACTGACCGCACACTGCGAGTTCACCACCATTACTCATCATATACTCATGTTACGGTACAATAAATATAATAAATAACATAATAAATAACATAATAAACTGCGTCACCTCTCATCAGAGCTAAACGCCGAGCTAGCCCGAGCTAGGCTAGCGGAGTTACCGTATTGCAGGTGGATTCCCGCCGTTATCTTCCGTGTTTGCTGACATTTATCTGTGTTTTAATAAAATCAGCGGTCACTGTGAGTCGGTGCTCGGTTCTTACCGGTGTTGAGGGCGAAGCAGAGGAGAAACACGGCGGAGAAAACAGCCTCCATCCTTCCGCAGCCTGACAGCGACATCTTTCTCCTTCAGAGCGGGGATCAGCTGACACGACGCCACGACGTCACGACGCACCACGGGACAGTGTGACGCAGCCACGCTACAACGGACTGTTTACGTCATTTAACTTATCGACTCTAATTTATCTATTTAACTTCATATGTGAGTGCATATTATTTTATTATTTTATTATTTTTTTTATTTTTATTTTTATTCAAACATGGTCAATCACTTTCTGCATCTTTTTTTGCAGTTGTTGCACATTATTTAACTGTAAATTTGATTACATTAGTTTAGATTTACCTTATTCATCCCACCACGGGAAAATGTACTTATTACAGCAGCAGAGGAAAGTGTAGCACACACTACAGAATTAGAAAAAAGTAGAAAAGGCAAAAAAAAAAGAAAAAACACAATAAACAAACAGAAATATCTAACCTACAATAAACACGAAAAACAATCAACCTTCAAAACAGACAAGTACTGAGGATAAAAGTGGCATGATATGTAAAAAGAGCATTGTAATGTAAAGTGACCATGATACAAAAAATAATATTATAGAAATAAATAACTGCAAGGTATAAATGAAATAAAATTTGCAATGAGACATGAACAGGAGACTACAACATGATCTTTTATATATATATATATATATATATATATATATATATATATATATATATATATATATATATATATATATATATATATATATATATATATATATATTGTTCTTAATAGATGGTTACTTGTTTACATGTTGTTTTTGTTTGTGTACCTGGAGTATTGCAACTTATTATGGATTATTAAAGTATTTCTGATTCTGATTCTGATTTTCCACATTGCAGTTTAACACTGAAAACATCTAAACTATGAAATAACAGATATGGAGAAAAAAAAACGGTACAAGTGCTTTAAAGGTCCAGTGTGTAGAATTTAGTTGCATCTAAACCTCAAGGAGCAGTTCAAACGCCAAAAAAACTTTCAGCTGTTTTGGTCGACCTTTCCTGCAACCAAACTTCTTTCGGGAGCATGTTAGTGACGCAGAAAAGCTCTATGAACCACACACTGACACAGAAACAATCATTTGTAGCTCTTCTTCCTGTCACTGAGGCATAATTCACTGACAATTAGGAGGAAAAAAAACTTTTTACAGTATTGCGCGGTGTAATCTTGTTTAATATGTGCCTCACAGATATTTATGTCCATTTATTACGTATAATAGCTGGCTATTAGAGGCTTATGTTCAGTGCCTTTATCTCTAAAATTACATCCTGCTGTTCAGTAACGAGGCTGAACATGACCCCTGCTGCTCAGGACTGAACTTTATGACTTCAGTGTTTGGGCCGAACTCTGTCTGACAGCCTCTCGTCACTCCATGACCTTTACCTGAATATGTGAAATGGGTCATTTGCTGCACACATCCTCAGTCATCTTCTCAGCATAAAGATAAGTCTTAATGATGATTTTAGTCTGCGCTCAGACGACGTCTCCAGGGTTTTATTTATGGCCCGAGGAGCTGGATTGCCCATGTTCCTCTCTAAAGCTCCATTGTCAGCTTGTGGATCAAACACACACACACACACACACACACCCTGAATTTGGCCCTCACTATTGGCAGCTTGCCACAAATCTCTTTGCACCCACTCTGCAGAGATAGGCCACTTGGGAATTCAGTTTACAGTCTATCTGCCTCATGCCTCCTTCACTTCACTCGTCGTCTCGATCGTCGTGGTGACACGCGGCTGCTCCTTTAGTCTTTCCTGCAGAGTCTCTAAGACTGACGTGTTTTTCAGTCTTTCACAGCCTGGTTGTGCTCGCTCACGTGAACAGAGATCAAACGTTGCCCACCTCTGACCCTCTGTCTGACTGTTACCCTCCTCCTGTCTAAGGTCGTGCACAGAGCTCCTCTAACTGGAATACTACCTGGCTCCAGGTGTTTTACCATCTTAAATAAATAAGCCTGTCCATAATCTGTATTTTATATTTGAAAAACTTTGCCCCTAATTCCCCACCGTTAACTAACAGGAGCCCCTGACACAGGTGTTACGAATGATGCTAATTAAAAGTTCAGTTCCATTCAGGTCAGGCAGAGTCAGGGTGCTGCTGTGGTGCAAGTCTCTGCTGCACTAAATGGAACTGAACCTTAATTATTAAACAACCGAGTTGACCCGACTGGAAAGGAAACTCAGTGCAGACAATCAAACATGCACTCGGGGTCAAATCTTAGTGACCGTACTAACATTTAGTAGCTTGCAAGGACAAAAAACAAACACCGCCACCATCTCATGATTCAGTCCTGAAGGTCCGTTAAATTCTCCATATCAGTTTCTGCACAGTGGAGGGCGCTGCACACCACGAGCTTCCCAGCGCAGAGAGCAGTGTGGGGGAGTTGGCGGTTGCTGGTGATGGCTGCAGCAATAAATTGACTGACGCCTACAATACAGAAATATTCCAAGAGATGGCAATATAGGATCGAGTTGTTCGGGAGCGGCAGCAGACAGTAATTAGTAGCAATTAAATTCATGCACGGACAAATGAAATAAATAAAAGCACACGACACGTCTCCTCTTGCAGTTTGTATATTTATTTTAAAGCAACTTCTTTTGTAAAATATAAATACAAATTATGAGATATTTTAATTACAAAGTTAAAACAAAAATGAACACACCAAAAAATTACTTTACTGCAGTCGCCTCCCTGTTATATACAAGCTCTGTGCCGAAGGGTGAATATCAACATTATCTTAAAACTTTATTATACAAACAATTTTTTGTAGTTTTGCGGGTTAAATTACAGTTACTAAACAGGAAGCGAGAATTTCAAAATAAAAAGAGAGATATAATAAAGAGTCGCTCCTGAGGCTCAAGCCAGCGCTAAAGTCTGGGGAGAAAGAAAAAAAAAAAAAACAGGACATCATGTGCTTCCTATAAACACAAATACCACATTCAATAGCACAGTCTCAGTACTATCCTGTACAGCTACACACGGGCACAGTGTGCCGTGCACTCCGCTCGCACGTCTCGTCTAATTGCTGACAACATGACAACGCTCTGTTGTCATATAAAATCTTTCAGGGGAGTCATGAGCAACATCCGAAAGAAAGAAAATCTGATATTTTTATATATCTATATATATATATATATTTATTTATTTATACATACATATATTAATTTATAAAAATAAGACCATTATTAAGTCTATCGAGTCACAAATTAATTGATCCTCAGTTAACGGAAAGTTAAACGTTTCAGCAGCCCAGTCAGCCAGCAGGTCAGTCTGTCTGTACAGTGCTGGTCCAGAGCAGGTCCTAAGCGTGGGGACAAAGGTCAGGCTAAGGCATATCATCATAACCTCGGGCTGGTTCTAAAGCAAACTGCAGTCGGTTTGGATCAAAGTCCGGGTTTAGTGGCTTCAGCGGGCGCAGGGGTCAGGATGAGCCCAACTTGCCGTTAGCCTTGATTCTGTCCTTCAGTTTGTCCGCCGGGTGATCCCAGCGGTCGTCCAAACACTCCAGTGTGGAGCCCAGGAGGGCGGCCAGCTCGGCGCTGTCTTCCACCAGGTCCAACAGGTCCTTGCTGTCCGGGTGGAAGCCCTCCAGCTCCTCCGGGCAGGAGAAGAGCTGCGACAGGGAGGCCTGCCGGTAAAACTCCGCCTCGGCCACGGTCACCACCTCCATGTGGGGGAAGGTCTGTCGGAAGCCGCGGGCGGACATGCGCAGCCGACGGAGCACGTCGGACAGAAGCAGCCAGTTTCTCGGCCTGGAAGAAGAAAGCAGATGTTTAGGAACGAGGAAAAAAAAAACACGAAACAAGAAGTGTGCGTGCTCCTCAGACTGAAGCTCACCCCTGGGAGAGAGACACCTGGATGTTGTAGCAAGGCAGCAGAGGTCGGTCAGAGAACTCGAACTCAAACACCTCCTTTTTATCCTCCTCGTCCTCTGGGCCCGGAGGGTCAGCGAGGATGTCATAGACACCGCCTTCTTCGCTCGACTCTGAGAGACACACGGGAGAAAGAATAACTGTGAGCATCCAAATGATCATAAGAGACGACAGCGAAGACTGGAGCGTGTTGATCAGTACTCACCACACACAGCGCTGCCATAGAATTCCCAATAAAGCCCCGGGTCGTCATCTGAGCGGCCCTGAAGGTCAGCAAAATAATCTATGGAGAGAGAAGAGGAGCGAAGCCTGTTATTCAAGAGCCGGAGGGCCCCGGGGACAGGCATGAGGCAAATACAATTGCCCTTTAAGACTACAGCAGAAAAATGGATAAAGAGCACGGTAAAAGAGAAGAGGAGGAGGAGGAGGAGGAGGGGCGGCGTCGAGAGAGAAAAGAGAAACAAACAGAGCAAATGTTTTGGGGGAGGAAGAGCGAGGGAGGGAGGGAGGGAGGGAGCGCTGATGGTCAGAGGCCAGCGGCTGTACCACGGGGGAGGAGAGCGACTGTCTCCGCTGGGTTAGAGCTGGCTCAGTTCAGAGCAGAGAGGGCGCCAGGAATCAAACAAGAACCACACACAGTCGCAGAGCGTGCGCGCACACACACACACACACACACACACACACACTCTCTGGAAACAAACAAGCAGAGCAGCGAGAGCTGAGAGTGTGTATGTGTGTATCTGGCACACGCGCACACACACGCATTCAGAGTGAGAGCTGGGCTTTGTGCCAGTGCTGAGGCGTGGGGCGTCTGGCGTGTGTTTGGAGGGATTAACGGCCTCCAGATGAGTGGGACCAGGTGGAGGGAGGGCAGCAATCGCTCGCTCTCGCTCATTTCCTCCGGTGCTCCATCTCCCTCTCTCTCTCTCTCTCTCTCTCCTCGCTCTGTCAATCTAGCAGCCATTGATCTCTCCGTCCGCGCTCTCTTCAGAATTCAGCACCATCTTTCCCCGAGCTGTCTGCGTGGAAAATCTCCCTCGCCCTCTCTGCCGACGTGTGAACTTACACCTGTTCATTTTCGCCATCATCTCCCCGCGTCTCATCTCCTTTCCTCAAATCCTCGCTCGGTGCGTGTCTCAGATCAGTTAACCAGCCGCACGTCCGTGTAATATTAAGCAGCTGGCTGCACGGGGGAAGTGAGTGCATGTGTGTGTGTGCACTTTCCATTTCCTCTGCCGTCGTCTCGCTCGACTACAAACATCCAGGCGAGCTCACCACCAACGCACGCACACACACACACACACACACACACTCCCCACAAACACCAGACGACGTTCGAGAGAGAGAGAGAAAAAAAAAAAAAGACAGTCAGGCGCTCACACGCACGCATACAAAAGCAGATCTCCAGCCAGAACGAAGCCCATTTCCACACGTACGCTGAGCAAACACAGTTGGCGTTGCTAAGTAACCAGATAGAGGAGCTCAGAGGCAGCAGCACGCCACCCCGGCGGGGCTGAGACTCCCTGTCTAACAGGTGGTCGAGGGAGGGAGGGAGGAGGTGGAGGAGAGGAAACGGGATGACAGAGCTGGACACGTCTCGTGGCGGTGGAGGGTTGGAGGATTTTTTACAGAGAGGAACTTGCACCAACAGGTTGCACAGAGGTCAGAGCGTTGAAAGAACAGCAAACAGTGAATGAGCCAAGACCGGGGCATTTGGGAGCTGGGCTGCTGCCAAATCCTTTCAACAATTTACCCTTGCCCCACCTCGATCCGCAGCCTCTGGTGTTAAAAAAACAACAACAACTCCTTCATCTCCTCGGGTTTTAATTTATTTCTTTTCTAGCGTTGGTGATTTTATGATTTGTGGTCAAAGCTGCGTTAATATTCAAACCGACTCCAAACTTTCTACAATCAGTTAAATGCATGCCACTAATGTAATGTACAATTTCAGGGCAATAAAAACATTCATTTTAAAACCAGGGAACACCAAGGTCACGTCCTCTGTGTTCCATTGTCTGGGGGGATTTGGTGGTTTTAGTGGCCCGCGGTGCAATTCACTGATTTTTAAATGAACGTGTAGCGTTCGCTAATAAAGCAGCGCTGCCTGCCAGTCTTTTTCCATCCTCACAAAAGCGTATCCATAAAAGATGTGCGTGTGCTGCTTCGGAGCATTTTTCCTGATTCATGGATAATTAAACATCGACATTACGTCAGATTGACAGTCCGAGCTTTTTTTGGGGGGGGGCCAGGAAATGACGTGATTCGACCGATCAAACCAGAGATCTGAGCTCTTACCGGTGAGGAAGCGTTCCATACTGTCGCTGTGGGTCATCTTGAGCAGGCCGCGGCCGGAATACGTGGCCAGGGTGGGGTCAGCGCCGTAGGACAGCAGGATCCGCACCACGTCCAGGTGGTCGTTCTCCACAGCATCGTGAATCGGCCTAAAGATGCAAGAACATTTGATTAATAACAGAAACACGCCGTCTCCTGCAGAACGTCAGATGTTTTCCTGATGAGAATCTGTCCTTCAGTCAACTCCCGTGTGCCATAACTTACTAAAATTCAATTTATACATTCACAGCTCTCAGCGATGGTCACATGCACCGTCACAGAATCTGTTAATGGTTTAATAAAAGCTGAATCGCTGCTCAAAGCACCTTTCAGACCCGTGCACAGACTCACAGAACAGACCCCCCACTGCATATTTTAATAACACGGCGATGAGAGGCGCTAACCTTGGGTGGACCTGCAGCTAATCTGTCAAATCACTGAGCAAAACTCGAGCGACTGGCTCGACTTGAGGGCGCGTGGAAAAGATTCCTGCGTCCGTGCACGCGTGTGAATGAGCAGGTTTGTTTACCTGGTGCCGTCCTGCGCGCTGCAGTTGATGTCGGCTCCGTAGTCCAGCAGGTGTTGGACTATGCTGAGCCAGCCGCGGGCGCACGCCTCGTGGAGAGCGCAGTAACCGGCGTAGTCTCTGTGATTCACCTCGCACACTCGGTTCTCCAGACAGTACAGCACCACCTCCTGAGGACGGCCAACAAAGAAGAGAGAGAGCTGGGCTTTAGTGTGTGTGTGTGTGTGTGTGTGTAGCAAAACAAGAGCAGAGCACGAGTCAGACGGAGGAGACACATACGCAAACAGTCCTTCCCTTTTACAGTTCCTGTGGGAGAGAAATTAGGGAAAGGAGGAACTGAGTGTGTGTCTGTGCTGGACAAACACACACACACACACACACACACACTCACAGAAATGCTCCATAATACTAGAGCAAGCGCCAAAACACAGAGGAGACCAAGTGTGACTCAACTGTATTTAGCCTGCCAGATCCTGCTTGTGCACATAAGAGTGAGTGAGTGTGTGTGTGTGTGTGTGTGTGTGTGTGTGTGTGTGTGTGTGTGTGTGTGTGTGTGTGAGTGCCACGGTTGGGCCGAGACGCCACTGTGGCAGCCAGTAACGATGGCTGGGCCTCTCTCTCTCTGAACACGGCGTAAATGGAAGCAGAACAAAGAGATTTGATAGAGGCGTTGGAGAGCTGGAAGCGTCTCCTCCGGTCTCGGGCTGTGACAGTTGGGCATCCAGCACTAAGCAGTCAGACTGGTTTTTATTGGAGTCTGCCGGAGAGAGAGAGAGAGAGAGAGAGAGAGCAGCCGGGCAATGTGTGTCGATGCGAGGCCTGTCCAAATCAGACAAGTGTGTGTTTAAACTCGAGCGTGCAGATGAATCTGCAGGCAGAAAACGCCTCGTTCTATAGATTTTATATGTATTTTTAGACACATGTGCGACTGCGATGCTTCCAGACACACTCGAACTCTAACCGTCCTGTGCCGAGGGGAAGGAAAGCTGCTCATTTGAACCTGGGGAATGACTCCAAACTTCCATTTCTATGCTAATTCAACCCTGCCGTCGAGTCCAAGTGTTTATCTCCCTCTTCCACTCTCTCTCTCTCGCTCTCTCTCTCAGCACCGGGGTGGATGAAGGGAGGAAGAGGAAAGTCAGGCGACGGAGAGAAAACAGATCGACGGAGAAGGAGAAGAAGAAGAAGTGAGGACAGGAAACACACACACATGCACACGCGCCGCCCGACAACAGATGACAGATTAATGAATCTGTGGGATGATCTTGCCGGGGCTGTCCTCTGGGCTGCAGCTGATAATAACGAGAGATGAGTGGTAGTGTTAGTGCGAGGGAGCGATGAGGCGGAAAAGGGAGAGAGGAGAAGAAGTGAGCAAGGAGAGAGAGAGAGAGAAACGAAGGGTGGTGGTGGTGGAGGAGGAGGAGGGGGACAAAGCTCCAACTGGTTTCCGCTCGCTGCCAACACTGTTTGCCTGCTGGAGAGAGATTCAGGAGCGCTGTGCCGAAGCTCCCCTCTGGGGGATTCCACTCGCTCGGTGTGTGTGTGTGTGTGTGTGTGTGTGTGTGTGTGTGTGTGTGTGTGTGTGTGTGTGTGTGTGTGTGTGTGTGTGTGAGTGTTAGAGAGACTGACGGGTAGAGTGGTGATATGCAGATTGCCTGTGTGTCTGTGCGTGTGTGTGTGTGTCGTGCCGCTGAAGACTATTTGTGTGTGTGTCTGTGCGTGTGTGTGTGTCTGTGCGTGTGTGTGTGTGTCGTGCCGCTGAAGACTATTTGTGTGTGTGCGTGTCTGTGGAGGAGGCGTAGCGCTAAACCTCCGAAGCCGTGTTTAATATCGCTGGGAGAGAGCGAGGAGCTTAGCACGAGAGCCCCGGCTTCCCGCCACACACACATACGCGCACACACACACACACACCTCCGCAGTAAAATGAGACACCGCCTCCCTCCCTCCCCTCCTCGCCTCCCCCCCTCTCCTCCCTCCGTCCTCTAATCTCCCTCTCTAGAATGCTTCCCTGCGCTCGCCTGCAATCAATGCATCACTCAGACATTTAACCCCTTGCAGAGCTGCCGTGTATGCTCCTCACATACAACAGATGTGTGTGTGTGTGTGTGTGTCTGTGTTACGTGTGTGTGTGCTTGTTTGTATATAAATACGCATCACACGGAGCAGGTGATGCATGAGTGGCTTTCCCTCCGTGATGAACAGCCAGGAAAGGTGCATGCCTAAACAAGTGAAGAGCGTGGATATTTGCATGCGAGCTGGAGGGAGCCTGAAAATTTAGCCTCTAATTAACTATCTGAGATCATCAGCCGCACACTGACACACACGCACACACACTGACACACACACACACACACTGACACACACACACACACACACACACTGACACACACACACACACACTGACACACACACACTGACACACACACACACACACTGACACACGGGCACTGACACACACACGCGCTCACGATAAACGCCTCCAGTCTCAACCAATAATAACCTCATCAGCTACAACAGTCGTCTGTCGTACAAGACAGTGACTTTGCAGAAGCTGCTGTTGTTGCTCAAACGCTACCAAGCCGCAATCTCTGTGGCAAAGAAGTGTAATACCTCTAACGTCCACCTGAGGCTGGCTCCAGAAGTGAGTCAGTCTCCATAAGTCCCCATGTTTCACAGCAGAAATAAACATGTTTACAGCCTGGTACAAAAAACAGTTTTGGTCTCTGTAGCTAATTTCCCCGTTCATGACAACTGTACTGAGGGTGAATTTATATACAACTCACCTGTTCACATTATATTAAGGGTTAAAGTTATGCAGGATTAAGAGCGTGGACGCTTTGATTGACAGGTGGGTGTCGTTACAGGTGGCTTGTTTGAGCTTCCTGGCATCGGTAGAACCAGCGATCCAGGTCTTTGCCGATTTTTAGATGAGCCACCAGCAGATTTGGAGCTACAAAACAGATCTCAGGTGACACCGTCCATTCAGTAAGTACAGCTATAACAGCTCAGTCGCCAACACCAATAATAAATGTGAATGTATTTGCATCATCCGTCGGCTGCAGGTCGTGTCACGCTGCATTTTTAAACTACAGAACGCGAGTGTGAAATTCAGTGAGAAGATTCTGGGCGATCCACGACACGCTCGGGCGAAAGGTGCAAGATTTAAAAGTTTTCAGTCCAGAATTTGTAGATGTCGGTGTGACCGGGCGCTCAAGACGCAGCATCTTTACACAGTTTTTTTCTCTTTGCTTTTGGGATCATAAGACAGAAAATCAGGAGTGATTCATGCGGGGAGAATAAATGACAGATTGCACCTTTATCTGAGCTTTCAATGGGGCAGAGCACGGAGGGGCCCCCGAGTCCCCGGCATGAAGAGAGAGAAGGGGGGGGATGAAGACATCCGCAGAATCTCTCCTCATTACCATTTCAAATGCTCGGAGAGGAGCGAGGCAGACGAGGGAGGGCGAGAGAATAAAAGAGGGGGAGCGGAGGAAGAAAGAGAAGAGTGGGCTTTCGTGTGCAGAGGCACGGATCGTGAAACTAAACGAACATGAAATATGCACGGTGTCAGCCGGCCATCGGAAAAAACCCGAGAGCGTGTGTGTGTGTGTGTGTGTGTGTGGATGACGTGATTCTGCATCCTGCATGTGCAGGTTTGTGTGTGTGTGTGTGTGTGTGCATGACGTGATTCTGCATCCTGCATGTGCAGGTCTCTACACGCCTGTGCGTGTGTTGCTTGCAGGGTAACAAACTGTGTGAGCATGTGGGTTGTGTGTGTGTGTGTGTGTGTGCATGAGGTGATTCTAAATTTGCATGTGCAGGTTTGTGTGTGTGTGTGGGTGTGCGACAGCAGCAAGCGTGGAGAGAGTCGTTGCTCTGTGCAGCATATGGAGAAAGACACACGTCAGGATGCCTGTGCATGTGCTTATTGGGTCATAACGGGTGTTTCAGTGTGTGTGTGTGTGTGTGTGTGTGTGTGTGTGCTCGTAATCAGCATTCGAGCTCTGTGTGTGTGTGTGTGTGTGTGTGTGCCTCTGTCTCTCAGGCCCTCATATCTCTCTGCCTGTGTGTGATAAGCCCAGAGCTTGCGGCGCTAAAACACCAGCGTGAGACAAGCGCTCTGTGCGTCTACGGGCTTGTATGCAAGTGTGTGTGTGTGCATAAATTGGTGTGTGTCTCTGTGCACGCTTGTGTGTGTGTGTGTGTGGGAGCCCCAGGGGTCTGCCCCAGGCTTATCACACACAGGCAGTGAGAGACGAGCTTCCTGAGAGAGAGAGAGAGAGAGAGAGAGAGAGAGAGAGAGGGGAGGGAAAAGAAGAGGGGGAGAGAAGGGGAAGGCGGGGGTGTTGTTTGCGCAGCGGTCAGCGCCTTGTTTGTGTAGTCTCAGGTTTTCTCCTCCCTCCTCCCTCTTTTTCCCTCTCGACACGCGGAGAGCAGGAAGGGAAAAATGTGAAGGGGGGATAAAAAAAAAGGAGGAGGAGGAGGAGGAGGAGAGGGAGGGAGGGAAAAAAACGTTCGAGAGAGACGCATAAATCAGAGAGACGAGCCAGCTTCTCTCCAGCACGGCTGACTGAACCCTGCTGCTGCTGCTGCGCTGCACCCTGTGTGTGTGTGTGTGTGTGCGTCAGAGTGTGTGTGTGTGTGTGCGTCAGAGAGTGTGTGTGTGTGTGTGAGAGAGCGAGCGAGGGAGAAAAACAGCCGCCGCCACTGCTAACCACAGTCACCACGGCACATTAGAGGGCCATTAGAACGCGATTATACTCCCAGTGCTTACCTCTCATTCACACTCTTGCTCTCTCTCTCTCTCCCGGCTTCGACTTGCACACACACACACCTCATCATCATAAATGTGTACAACAAACACACACACACACGCACAACCATAAAGCAACCGGTTAATGAGCAACAAAAGATACCCACACCTATTTACAGTTCTGTGAAGATACCTCTGCTGGTGATAAAAATGATCACACACACAAACAAAGACAAGTGAGAGACAGCGTGGACACACACACACACACACACACACGCACACACACAATGTGCAGCAGCTCAAGTGGCATTCAAACCACTCGGATCAATAAATCAATTTGTAAAATCTGTCAACAAGGGAGGAGGAGGAGGAGAGAGGAACAAAAACACGAGGAGGAGGGAGAACGAGACGGCGGGCCATCCAACTTTAATTAAAAGCTTTCGCAGGCGATGATGATGGGAGTGGAGAGAGAGATTCAGCAGAATACACACTCCGTCTCATGCGTGCGAGGAGGATCTGGTTCAGGAGCGAACGATCGGCAGCTACACACAAAGAAAGACGGGAGAGGAAAAAGAAAAAAAAACTTCCGATGCTAGAGAGAGAGCGACAGAGAGAGGGAGAGAGAGAGGCAGCGAGCATCCGTCTCCGTATAATGATCCCACCGATCCCTCATGCTCGTGTGTGTGTGTGTGTGTGTGTGTGTCACACTTCGCCTCACGGAAAATTAATGAGATGTGAGTGTGGAGCGAGGCGAGAGGAGGGGAGGGAGTGTGTGTGCATGTGTGTGTGTGTGCGCTCGCCGGAGGAGGAGGAGGAGGGGTGCCAACGACAATCTGAGTCACAAAGAGAGGAAGAGAAAGAGAGTGCTGAGAGGAAAGAGGGGGGAGGGAGAGAGAGCGGAAACCTGAGAGAGAACGAGAGTAGCGGGCAAGAAGAGAGAGAGAGAGAAAAAAGATGGAGTACGGCGAGAACAAAGCGTGAGTAATGGTGAAATAGAAGAAAATGATACAAAACGCAAAAAAAGAGGGGAGGTGGAGACGGATGATAGATGCAAGAGGAGAAGCTCGAGTCACAGACGGGAACAAAGTAAGGGGGAGAAAATGAGCTCAATTTGAGGAGAGAGAGTGAAGATCCGGAGGAGACGAAGTGTTAAGAGTGTAAAAAACCAAGATAAGGAGAGAGGAGGATGAGCGCAGGCCTATTACCTCGTAGCCGAGCCGTGCGGCTCTCTGGAGCAGAGTCTCCCCGGCGTTCTTGTTCACGATCAGCCGACGAGCCTCCGGCGGGATCGGGCGCACCGTGGGGAGCTCGGCAGGGGGGGTCCTGTGCAGCCCAGCAACCGCTGCTGCAGCCGCCGCCGCCGCTGCTGCAGACGCCTCTGGTGGGACGCCACCGCCGCACACTCTGCTGTTGGCCTGGGGCTGCAGGCAGGGCGGACAGAGCGCGGCGGGGGAGCAGGGCTTGACCGGAGAGCAGGGATAATGATTAGGAGAGGCGGCTCCCTTCCTCGGAGCGCCACGGAGCTGCTCGCTCAGCTGAGGAGAGAGGGAGAGGGAGAGTGTTAGAGAGCGCGCACACACACACACACACACAGGGACACTCAAGGGCACATGGAAACTACACACAGACACACACACAGACACGCACAACTGCTTAGTTTAATTTGACAGATGCAGCCGAAGAGTGACACGAAAGTGAGAGGAGTGAGAGGGGGAAGCAAAGGGCCACAGGTCGGACTTGAACCTGTGTACCTCTATACACGTGACGCCCTGCGATTACGGAACCACTAACTGTTTTTTAACAAATAAATAAAGGCGTACACGAAACATGTAATAATATGTGCCATCCTCTGTGGCTCGGAAGTGAAGCCAAAAACTGCAGTTCCTCTAACGTCCACTTGAGGCTGGCTCCAGAAGTGAGTCAGTCTCCATAAGTCCCCATGTTTCACAGCAGAAATAAACATGTTTACAGCCTGGTACAAAAAACAGTCCTCACAGATGGCTCATTAAGAGCAACCAGGCTTCATGCAGGTCAATAATCTTTACCGATATTTAGATAATTGTTTCTCAAACTGTGGTACAACATGTCCTTCTTGTAGTGGTGAAATATATTAATTTAAAACGATTATACTACAAAATATCTGATTAATAAATAATTAAATTCAATTAAAATAAGTTTTGCATTTTTGGTTTCAGTATCATCATGTTTTTGCTCGTCGAGGGCATACGTGAGCTAAAGTGTGACAAAGACAGAGTGTTTCTAAAACTCTACAACGGGAAATATCTTCCGGAGAAATGATCTCTCGTCATAATGGAGAGTGTGATGTGTTCTGAGGTGGTGCACGGTGTGAGAACTCTGACAAACACTGATCCAGGTTTACAGGGAGGTGGAGGAAGCAGCACAGCCAACATGGCGGCTGCTCAATCCGCAGATTTTGAGCTTCAAAGCGGCGCTTCAGAAAAACCCTGTGAGTCACTCAGTGTTTGTGCCGTCCGTCCGTGTTTATTCTCTTACACGCCACCTACGTGCAAGCTTCAGATGCAGACTGATTGTTCAGTTGGAACGTGTGTGTCAGAGTGTGTGTGTGTGTGTGTGCCAGTGTTGTGTATGGAAGATTGAAAAACACACACAGATTTCACACCAACTGTTCACGGCCCAAACACTGCAGGTTGGCACGCCACTTGTCTTTAACCGCTAAACCAACAGAGCAACACACACACACACGAGAGAGAGAGGGAGGGAGTTGCCTGCCTCTGCTCGGCGTGTGTGTGTGTGTGTGTGTGTGTGTGCCCTCTCAGTGGAATTCCATGTCGGAGCAGCTGTCAGGCTGAGGAGGAGCAGGGGAGGAGGCGGAAAACAACTAGCCTTTTTTTTTTTCCCCTCAATTTTCCCCTCCGTGCTCGTTTTTTCCTCTCTCCGTCTTTTGAACTCGGGCGCTTCATACGCTCGACCAAGGCTGCCACATTCCTCGCTGTGTGAGTGAGTGAGGGAGTGTGTGTGTGTGTGTGTGTGTGTGTGTGAGTGTGTGCAGGGCGCTCAGTGCGATGTATAATTGCTCCAGGGTTTTGTTGTTATGTCAGGAATGCTCACAAACACACACACACACACAGTCAGAGTCTTGGCACGCACACACACACAAAACAGCGCCGATGACACACGTTCGACAATTAAGGCCAGAGACACACACACACACACACACACACACGCAGGCAGGCAGGCAGGCGCTCCGTGGGGAGTCGCTAAGGGCACGGGGAAGTCAAAGCTCCAGCAGCCCTCTAAACATTGTAAACATACTTCCTTCCTCTCTCTCCTCTCTCCCAGCTGCATAATCAGAGGCGCCGACAGGCATACTGAAACAGACTGCGCTGCTGCTGCTGCTGCAAAACATCCAGACGCTCGTATCGCGGCCAGGCGCCCTATCAGCACTCACCTTGTCATCTTCAGCTGCTCCCAGATCAGCCACGCAGCGCTGACCGGGGCTGTTAGGTGTGGCCTCTTTCCTCTTCTCCCGCTCTCGGTCCCTCTGGCTGGTGTGTTTGGTCTTGCACGGCCGCTTGCCCTTGGGTTTGTCCGTGTCACTATGGCGACGGGGCTTGAGGAGAGGAGGAGGAGGTGGAGGTGGAGGAGGAGGAGGGGCGCCGCCTCCTCCCGCTGAGGACGGCGGCTGTGTTGGGGCCGGCAAGGGGGGGGAGCCCCTCCTGGGCTCCTTGAGGCCACGGTCACCTGAGAAGGGGCCCAGCGGTTGCGTCCTGTCCTTCAGTTGGCTGGGGGGAAGGGGAGACGCAGCTACTCCTGGAGCGAAAAGAAGGAGGAGGAGGAGAAGGAGGCAGCAGAGTGAGCGGGGCTGAGGATGGGAAGGTATTGCAAGGCCATCTCTCACCCTCTGTTGGTTTATTAATGAGCGCACAGAGCTGTCTGAGAGCGCAGCATGCCTGCTCGCTCAAGAAAATGAAAAAAAGCAGACGGAACGCGCTCGCCGGCTCGCACAAACACCCTGTAGTGACTTGTGCGCACTCATTCACTGCAGCAAGGACACCGCGATGAGTAATCTCCTTAAACAAATGTGGCACTGTCTGGTTTCAGCCTCTTACGGCACATTTTTACACTGAAAAAAAAAAATGAAAACCTGCCCTTGAAACCGTAATGTCAAAAACGCTGTTTAAGAACTAAATGGAAATACATTTCCTACTAAGTATTTCCAGCTACACGGGAATGTGCTCCGGCTCGGATCTGTGGCAACTTTTCCGAACAAACGGTTCCAGTGTGACCCGGCAGTGAAGATCTGCTTCTTCCAAACACGTAGCTGCGAAATTTACATTTTAAAAAAAAGCAAATATCTAGATCAGTGTTTGGATTCAGATAGGTGCAGATATAAAGGGCTCATTTTAAAGACAATAAAAACAAAGATGCTTATTTTCAGGTGATTATACACTAATTATTAAAATATTTAATGAATATTATATTAAATCTGACACACTGGACCTCTAAACTGAGGAACCGATGAGAAAGAAAATTATATTTCTTGTTCCCACGAGCTTAAAAACACACCTTTTAACCTTTTACAGTGTGATACTCTAGAAGTGAATGTGTTTTATCTGATTCGTGGAAATCGTGAATTATAATGAAACTCAGCCCCGACAGACATTCAGCAGAATAACCACATCCATTGTAAAAAAAAAAAAAAAAAAAAAAAACCCTGGCTGTTGCCACGGTGATTTTATCTAAAAAAGGTGAAAAGGAAACAGGGGGAAAAAAAATAATAATAATTCAGCCGCCAACCCAAGGCCTGCGGTCTGTGCAGGAAACATAAAACCAAAATCTCCCCGGCTTGATTCACTTCCTTTAATCTCTCTCCTGTCTTTTGTTCCCTCCTTCATCTGCGCCTCAGTTCGGGCGCATGAATAAAGGGAAAGCCCTGGTTTAAATAAGTTACCGCACCACCACCACCACCTCGCTTTTCCTGTCACTGGTCATGAGGGGAAAAAAATAAAATTAAAAAAATCACTGATCACACATTAGTCACACTACACCTGCCCACGCCTATCTCCGCCAGCCACTTCCCTCGTTTGCACTTTCATCGAGGCCGCTGCAGACCGGCGGAACAAAAAAGACCAAAACCACATGAGAGAGCGAGCGAGCGAGAGAGAGAGCGAGGCAGAGGAGGGGCGGCATTTTAGATTTTTTAATCCCCAGGTCCTATTTCTGATTTCTCAGCCTTTCCTCTCTCTGCTAAGAGGAAGTATCCCCTACCTCATTTCCTCTGCAAACCTCCCCGAAGGCTCACGGGAAATCCCCCAAAAGACAGACCGCTCAACAAGAAAGTGAAACGTGAGCCAAAGATAGATTTCCGTTACCCTGGCTGAACTCGAGACGAGATAGAGAGCGGCGGTTTGCGCGGCTGGCTCTTACCGTTAAGCAGCTTCTCGCAGCCCCACTTCCTGTTGATCTCGGCTCTCTGCGCCGCGGCTCTGTCCTCCAGCTCGCCGGCCCTGATTTTACGCTCCTGCGGGCTCTGCACCGTGGCCACAGATCGGGGCAGGGGCCACGCTCTCTCCTGTTTGATTTGGGAGCAGTCGGGCGACAGCGCGCCAGCACCGGCAGCGGCGGCGGCCTTGCTGAGTCGGAGGCCTTTGAGCTCGATGCAGACTTTGAGCTTCCGCACCTCGTCATCGTCGTCATCTTCATCGGCACTGGCCTGCTCATCTGCAGACGACGCAAACACAGTTTTAAAGTTTAAAAAGATTAGACGAGAAGTCATTTAAAACCTGACAGATGAACCGGGAAGTACAGTGTGGGCAAACCAAAAACCACAACAGCTTTTCTTTGAAGTGTTCTCACCTTCTGTCACACACACCAAAAAAAAAAATTCTATGTACATGAAACCGACCTGCAAACAACTGAGACAGGAGGCATTAATCACTGCGCTCTTACGGCTTGTGAAACTGCCTTTAAGCCTGACATTTAACACATGCACACAGGCAGCGAGCGGGATGTGAAACAGACAGATTGAGGAGTTAAAAAAAAAAAAAGAGGAGGAAGAGAATTGGGCGGAGACACAAAACAATAAAGACCAGAGAGAAGCGGGAGAGGAGGGAGAGTCTCCCCCCTCTCCGTCCTGAAATTCAAAAGGGGGACGGGTATTTGACTCGTCTGCCAGTGCCGAGGGAGCACAGGCACGATACCGCAAGCCAGAAATATAAGAAGAACCCAAACAGATGAGGGGGGAAAAAAAGAAAAGAAGATGAAAAGAGCAGCTTTGAAGAGGGAGGGTAAGCGGCACAGCTGAGGAACGGCAGAGAGACACAGAGCGAGAATGGCTGTCCCTCTTCCTCGCCTCTCTCTCTCTCTCGCACTGCGCTCAAAGGCAGGATTAAACACTTCTCTGAGCTGGCTGCCACACAGAGAGTGAAAGATGGGACGGAGAGAGTGGGGACGTGTGGAGGGGAGGGTGGAGGTGATTGGGAAGGAGGAAACGAGAGGAAAAAGCAGCCACGAGTGCGTGTTCTTCTCACCCGCTGAAATCCTGGATCGTTTCTCCGGGTGGGACGCCCTCTCTCCCTCCTCCCTCTCCGTGTCCTCGAGTTCACACTTGAGGGCGAGTGGGCGTTTCCTCGTGGGTCCAAACCCGGGGCCGACCTTCTCCTCTGCGTACCCTTTAGCCGGTGTCAGGATAGGAGGCACGCAGTGGGAGGATTCACACTCTCTGATCAGCCTCCGGGCTCCGTCCTTTAGCCCTCCTCCTCTGGTGGCACCGTGCCCCGGGGACAGAGGCTCCTTCTGGCCACCGCACCTCTGGAGGACTGGAACTCTGTTGTTGGTGTACGCCGGCCGGACACCTGAGCAGGGCAGAGACAGACGGGGCAGGGACGGGGTGAGACAGACAGACCGCAAACCAGACAGACAGAAACAAGAGGCGGGGGTGAGACAGGGTGTGGGGGGGGTTGACAGAGGGAGAACGCCAGTTAAACACCAGCCAGCTTTTATTCCGCTTTAAAGACAGGCAGTAAAACTTTGATGGGGTAAAGACTTTTTAATCTGATGTGAGCCGAGCCAGCGGCGCTGACGGCTTCAGGCCCCGCTCGCATTTCCACAGCAGAGCGAGCGAGCGAGGCAAGAAGGAAAACATCCTGCGCACGGCGACTCCAGCAACCCTCTCTCTCTCTCTCCCTCAATCCCTCCCCCACTTTTCTGTCTCCGTCCTCCCCCACGGCATGACCGCACCACGCCCTTCTCACACTGAGCGTGACTCTTCCTCCCCCCCCCCTCCTTCCCCCTCCTCGTCCTCCTCTCCTCTCTCCCTATGCCATAATTAGGCTCACACGTCAGCCGCGGCCTCGCTCCAACACACAGCTGGGCTCCCAGCCAATGTAACTAAGCCCCCTCCCTCCCTCCCTCCCTCCCTCCCTGCCTCCCTCCCTCTCTCTCTTTCCGTTGCACTCTCCCATCCGCTTTCACCCACTAACACCCCCCTTCCCGCCCGGCTTTCACTCTCTCTCTCTCTCTCTCTCTCTCCCTCTCTCTCCTCTCTCACACTCACGCAATCTCTGCCCCTCCTTCTCCTCCTCGCGCTCCCCTCTCGATCGTCTCTACGCGCAGATAAGCACAAAAGACTTACTTGAAAATAAAACTCCCCCCTCGTCTCGCTCGCTCGCTGGCTCGTTCGCTTGCGCTTGCCTCGCTTGTGTAAGAATGTGTGCATACGTGTGTGTGTGTGTGCATACGTGTGTGTGGTGTGTGTGTGTGTGTTGAGTCTGTATGGAAGGAGTGTGTCTTTTTTTAGATTGACCCGGTCTTGCCTCAGCATTTGCTGCAAGTGCATGTGAGTGTGTGTGTGTGCACGCGCACCTATTGTTTGTGTGTGTTCATTTGCAGAGTGGATGCATGTGTGTATGTGCGTGCATAAAGAGTGTGTGTGTGTGTATGTGCATGCATAAAGAGTGTGTGTGTATGTGCGTGCATAAAGACTGTGTGTGTGTGTGTGTGTGTGTGTGTGTGTGTGTGTGTGTGTGTGTGTGTGTGTGTGTGTGGGGTGCTGGGTTACTCACCCTCCCTCTCTCCCTGCCTGGTGGTGTGTTGGCAGTGTTCCAGCGCTCGCTCTCTGTGCTGGCCGTCTGCCAGCTCTCGTCCTGCTGCTGCTGCTGCCGAGGCAGACACACACACACCGCCGCCGCCACCACCACCGCCGCCACCGCCGCCGCCGCCCTCCTTCTCCTTCAGCTCCAGCTCCGAGAACCGCATCATCGCCCGCTGTGCGCACACACACACACACAAATGCAGAGAAAACCCATGAAAACCACTCATCGTCTGCCCACGCCACGCACGCACACACACACACACACACACACACACACACACACCTCTCTAAGCCTCAATCTGGCCTCAACAGCTACAGAAGCAAAAAAATTGCGTCAGAAATCACATTGTCTCAAAGAAAATGCCAAAGAAATTAAACCCACACACACACACACACAATACACACACACACACACACACACACACAGGACACAAAAAAGGTAAGACAGATAAATCACAAGCATGGCATCAAGACACAGATTAGACTACTGCAGCCACTGTGAGTCCATGCGCTCTGGGGCTTAAAGTCCTGGCATCTCCCTTCCTGAAACATAAACATGGCTAGGAAACATATACATCTAAGCCCTGAGGCAGAGAGAGGAGATGAAACAGAGGAAAGAAGGGAGAGAGAGAGAGAGGTAGAGAGGGGAGAGGAAAAAGGAGTGTGCAGCGATACAAGAGTACAAAGGAGAGACAGAGCCCATCAGAGGCAGATGTGATAAGAAATGTAAAGAACTGACCTCCCAGTTAGCTGCAGGTTGACTTATATTACTCCCCTCTCGTGATATGACTTCCATCTAAGCAATTAGAATGGGGGGGGCTCAATATATCTGTCCATCATTTCATCTTTTTTTTCTTTTAATGAATTTTATACTTTCTTTCCACATGTTTTCTTTACACACACAAATAGGCAGCCAACAATCCCACAAAATAACAACAGTCAAAGAAAATAAAAATAAAATAAAAAGTGACTCAACAGGTCAATTAACGCCGCATCGAAAACTATCAAATCATTTCCGAACCGTTGCAAATTTGTAAAAAAATTAGAACATTCAGTTTTTCTTTTTTAGTTTTCTTGTTTGTTTGTTTTTTGCCGTCTACGTCCAGAAACGCAACATTTGATAGTTTCGTGTTGCAGCCGTGCATTGACAAGCGTGACACAGACACAAAAAAACCCAGTTTTCTAAAAAAAAAAAGAAAAAAGAAGGGTGTGTTCACAACATAGACAGACATGTGCAACCTATTATCTGCCTCTGAGCCAAGTGAATAATGTAGCATAGGATCTGTTTCTGTGCTGCACGAGGGAGCAGAGATAACGGTCTTAACGTCTCAATGTGTGTGTGAATGTGTGTGACATATATAGGATGACGGCCTGTGTGATAGGTGTGTGTGTGTGTGTTAAGGAGAGAGGCAGCACAGGCCAGGGTGGAGGGTTAAGGGGAGGATAGCGGCTGGCGGATGGGGGGGTGGTAAGGTTCATGCAGAAAGGCCTAAGAGGAACCCCCTAAAGAGGGCAGCTGCTGGTGGTTTTTAAAGCAAGCCCCGCTGCCCCTAACCTTGCCGGGGTTAAGCATAGCCAGAGGCGGTGTAAACTGTGAGGCTGCCACAGTCGTGCTCTCGAGCTTACAGCAGGAGTCAGCACTAAACGCATGCTTTAGCCCCAAGGCAGTCGACACAAGGACGAGCACGCACGGACACACAAAACACGCACGCACAAGATATAACCTTTTTTTACAATGACGGCTCGCTAATCAACATACAGCGACGGCAGCTCCTGGTTAAACTTTGAACTGCCCTCCCTTGATAGAGGAGGAGGAGGAGGAGGGCCTCGACTCCAAGACAATGATAAACTAAAGGGGGAAGGGTCAAGCCTGTGGCCAGGAGAGTTGCGTGATGACTCTGTACTGTGTTGTAAATGCGGAATTATTCCAATTTCATGCAGGGTTTGTTCTGGATATTGAAGCAAAGGGAATAAAGACTGGTGGGGGGGTTTATTCCTGCGTGGGTGTTAGAACTGAAAGTGTCTGAAATGTCTGCACACGAGAAACATTGACCTCTCTCCAGCCCACCGCCAACTTGAGCCCAATATATCCTGTACTGTGTATATAAATATATATATATATATAAATACACTCTCACACACACAAGTGTTAACGGTCTTACCTGTAGCGCTCTCTGTTCACGGCTCAGCTTGCTGGAGTCAGCATACAGCTCAGTGGTGACACATTTAAAGCGGTCGCCAACGTAGCCTGAGGAGTTAGCGATCCTCTTGGCCAGACTGGATCTACGGGCGCCCTTAGACGAAGTGTGGCTACCCTCGTCGTCCTCGTCCTCGTCCCCTTCTCCTTGAGACTCCCCCAGGTCGACGATGCTGTCCTCCTTTTCCGTCTCCCTCTCGCGCGCCAGCTCCTCCTTCACCATGTCCGCGCAGCTCCGCTGAGTGAGGTGGAAAGCTCGGCCGTCTCGGCCTCTGTCTTTGTCCTTACCGGAGCTGCGCTCCCCAGATGTGCGGGCGCAGCGTAAGGTGCTCTGGTCTTGGTCTCCAGAGTCTCCAGGACTGGGGCTCCGTTCCTCCGAGCTCTCCTCCGCTTTGGCGATCTGCCCTGGAGAAGGTGGAGATGTGCTGGACGTGGCGCCGGGGCAGCTCGCGTCCAGAAGAACCTTTGCTTTCCCAAAGTGAGTCTCCGGCTGTCTGTCAGTGTGACTGGGCCTCAGGGTGGGGCTCTGGCCAGAGTGGATTGGATAAGGATGGGACAGGTGGTGTTGGTGTTTTGGCTCATAGTCAGTCTTTGTCAGATTTTGGTTACTATGACAACATTCATTTTGGTTAACTTTGGTGCCGGTCTCAGCAGAGGGCTGTTTGTGGACCGTTGGGTTAGACTCAACATCGGTGTCTGAATGTACAAGGTCAATGCAGACAATCTTTTCTCTGGATGTCACAGAGTGGGTTTTGCTTTGACTGCCACCCTGTCCACGCTCCCTCTCGGGCTTCATTTGGCTTCCTTCGCCCATCTCTTTCCCGATGCCGTGATCTCTGTGGCTGCCGCATTCCTCGACAGCTCCCCGGGATTTCTCCTGTCCCCGGGACTTCAAGGTTAAATCTCCCCTCTCTGACAGCTTATTGTCTGAGTGAGTCTGCATCAGGGGGTGGGCCATCTCCTGTGAGTTATAGGTGAGGTATTCCCCTCCTGGACCAGCTGGAAGGTTGTGGTAGGGTAAAGGGTGTTTTGCTGCTAAGTGGGCCGGGTAAAGGCTGTTGCTGCCCAGCAATACTGGGTGAGGGTAGACTGGACCTTTCCCTGCGATTGGCAGGGAGTGTAGTGCCATGCCATCAGAGATGGGGTAGTGCAGGTATCTGTTGGCGTAGGCCAAACTGTGGTTCAGATAAGTGTCACTTTGAGGAAGGTAAAGGTGGCCAGGAGGGTGACCGTTCTCTAAACAAGGCCTCTTGTACGAGGACACGTCTGGAGTCGTCTCACCTCGCTTAGTGGTCTGGGAGGACTTCTCCGTTCCCTCTCTGTGGTGACCGACGACTGGTTGATGTTCTGATTGACTGGGACTGTGTTTGACCCAGTCACCGTTGGGTTTAGGAGAATGAGCCCTGGAGCTGACCAGAGAGGAGTGTTGAGTGGAGGAAACGTTGTGGTTGGGCTCCCCTATCCTCGGACAGGATGAGCTACGCTGCTGAGGGAGAACTCTCTCCAGACCCTTATGTTTGATGACGGAGGGCGAGGAGCCTTTGGCTTGTGAAAGGGCCAGGTCCGTGTTAGGCCTTGGAGAGGGGGGCAAGCCCGGTGTGTGCTGTGCATGGGAAGGAGATGGGCTGGGTACAACCCAGGAGGAGTGTAAAGTGCTAATCATCTCTGGCCTCTCTGGAACCTTTGAAGAAGTGCTGCTAACCACAGAGTGAGAATGAGAGGAAGGAGAAAGGGTCAGGTTTTCTTTTAGAAGCTCTCGGCTCGGGGGATGTCCGTAACGTCCGCCTGACCCAATAGTGTCCATCTTAACTGGGAATCCGTTGGGGGGCAGTCCAAACTCCAATATCCTTCCTGACAAATCCAAGGGCTTCTCTGCCGAGTCTTTGGTTGCTTGGGGTTGGTGAGCCAGCCTTTCAAAGTTGGGTTTAGAGGGCGACCTGCTGGGTTTCCGCTCGACCCCGGCACTTCTGTGCTCGGGCGCCCCGTCTCTCTGCCTCGATTTGTGGGGGCTGGGCCGGGCGGGAGAGGGCTGCTCTGACGCCATGCTGCTCATGGAGAACGGATGAGGAATGGACTGCGTGGATGAGGATGAGGCAGATATTGAAGAGGAAGAGGAGGAGGAGGAGGTGGGCGGTTGTCCTATCCTAGCGACTGGCCTTTGTAAGTCCAGTGAATTGTCAATGAGAGCAGGAGGAGGGGGAGGCTGGGGGAGGCGAGAAGATGCACGAGGAGACGAATCAGTGGGCAGACTATTATTACTCCCACTGCTGGTGCCACTGGTGCTAGTGCTACTGGTGGGGTTATTGTTGCTGGAGCCCTTCCTAGAGGGAGGTCTGCTCGGTCTGCTGCTCATGCTCGGGGACCGGTCCCTGTCTATAGCAGCCTGATGGTGCTGAGGATGAGGGGAAGGTTGGTGAAGCTGCTGTGCAAACGGAGACGCGACACCGAGCCCCTTGTCCTGGCAGTGCACCAGCGATGTGGGGGCCACTGTGACCGCGGGAATCCTCATAGGAGGCGCCACCAGCGGAGAAGAGATGGGAGAAGGAGGATAGGGGGGCATGTAGTAGAGCCTCTCGGCTGCAGAGGCGGCTGCAGCAGGGTTAACGTTGCCCCCTTGGGGTGCACACAGAGAAGAGTAGGCCAGGTGCTGGGGGAGATAGGGGTTCGGTTGGCTGAGCAAGGAGGCTTTGTACATGTTTAAAGCCGCGTACTTGGACGTGTCCATAAAGGGATACATGCTCGCTTCGGGGTAGGGGGTGAGCCACGGCAGGCGGAGGTAGCTGCCACCAGCGCCTGCCAAGGCCAGTTCAGATGCCTTTTCTCCAGGCCCTCCCCTGCGTTCCAAGCCCAAAGCCTCAGCTCCTGCTCCAGGAACCAGCATAGGCTTGTGGAGACCTGGAGGGGTGCCTTTGTAGAGGCCCAGGTATCCATTAGTGGCCTTACGACTGTCCAGAGTGCCATCGGGCTTGTAGATGAGCTCTGGGAGGCCGTCCCTGTTATAAGTGAGAGGGAGGCCAGGCGTCTCTCTGCTTTTCTCTGCTGGCAGGGCTCTGATCCCTGGGTATACAACCCCACCGTGGAGACGAAGACCATCGTGCATCAGGGTGCCTCGGTCCAGCCCCATCGCTGCCAGTGGCGTCAACCTTGCATCCACCTACAATCACAGACATTCCTCAATGAAAACATGGAAAACACGACACTGAAAAAAAAAACCCTATAAACACCGTGTCACGTGGTAAAACACAACAGACGTTTATTTCCAGACGATGGTGACAAATGAGTGTAAATTAAACACGTGCACGGGGGCGGGGACTTGCCATGTTTCGTGCGATGTGGTTCCCTTGTCTTAGTTCCAGGTTGGTTTGTGTCTCAGCATCGGCATCACGAACAGATGTTGCCCTGTAGAGATGAGCAAACAGTTAGCAGTCAGTGTCTTGGCTCTGCCACGTGCGCACACACACACACACACAGTCATCATCCCAGTGCCAAAAAATTGACACGGCAAAAATGATTTGGAAAATCTACAAGAGGAATTACGAAGAAGAATTACAGAGCAATGACGTACGTATCAATCTAGACACAGGCAGCAGGGAGAAGGTACAAAGAAAAGAAAGATAAAGGCATAGTTGGTTGTAGCCATCACACCCTTCCTCTCCCTCCACTGGAGTAGTCACCGGAGATGAAAGCGCTGTGTGGGCTCCCTCCCCTCCTCCTGTCCGTCAACACCCCTCAGTAACCCCCAATCCTTCCCTCCCTCCCTGTGGGCTAGACGTGGTATTGTGGGGCTGCGTCTATTCAGTCACGTTCCTCACACACTGCTTTTTTTCCTTTGCCCTCTTTGACCCGCTCTCTCTCTCTCTCGCGCGCTCTCTCGGCTGCCACGACCAGCGAAGCGAGGAAAGATTATACATCAGAGACCACTTCGGTGGGAGACCATTTACAGCCCACGCCGACACAGAGAGGCGCACATCGACGCGTCGACGCTCACACACACACACACACACCTACGGCGACGCACGCAAATGTAAAGAGACAAATGTGCAAAAAAAAAACAACAGAGAGACTTCTTTTGTGTGTCTGAGAGAAACGTCTTTTAATTTGAAATTCTTTAAAGCACTGAAGCATAACGGAGCCGTTCAGGAAATACGTTACAACGCAATTGTTAGTGCAACATTTGAGGAGATGACAAATTTAATAATTAGTCTTTAACGTTAAATTGGTGCTTTTATCGGCGGGGTGCTAAACAGGGTTTGGATTTAACGACTTTCTCGGGATAAAAAGGGGCAAAGGTAATTGGTTTATAGATAAATGAGAACATAAACATAAAGACCTTCCTTTAAATTTAACCAATGTCGACACCCACAGGTTTCCGAAGCGCCATTTTGAGGCTGCTCAAACAAGTCATCTGTAACGGCACAATCAAAGCGTCCACGCTCTTAATCCTGCATAACTTTAAGCCTTAATATAATGTGAACAGGTGAGTTGTATATAAATTCACCCTCAGTACAGTTGTCATGAACGGGGAAATTGGCTACAGAGACCAAAACTGTTTTTTGTACCAGGCTGTAAACATGTTTATTTCTGCTGTGAAACATGGGGACTTATGGAGACTGACTCACTTCTGGAGCCAGCCTCAGGTGGACGTTAGAGGAACTGCAGTTTTTGGCTCATCATTGCAAAACCAGAGAGGTTTACACTTGAATTTAACATGAAAATAAACTCTACTAATAAAAATCTACATTAATCTCTGTGACAAGACAAAAAAACAGGAAAGAAATAAACCTAAAAATCAAATATTTGTTAAAAATTGTGAGTCAGCCGGCTTCTTAATATTAGCTCAAACGGCTGTTTGAAAATCCTCAAACAGGTGAAACAACAATAGAAAGAGCTGGAATTGTTGCTCCCACTTGGCAGGTTTTATTTTAAATCCTTAAGTTTGAATATCAGACTTGATGACTCGTTGGGGTGCGTGTATTTCTGCAAGGCGAGCCTCTGCAGGAATGAGGCTGGAGACAGACAGACAGGCAGACAGACAGGCAGAGAGAGAAGTGCCTTTAAATAGTAAAAGTAAAGCGTTGCCGTGCTCGGCAGTGCTGAGAGCAGCAGAGAAACTCGGCTCCTCGATCATCGCAGAGAAACGCCTCTGTGCCTCGCTGCCGCGCCGCTGGCACGCCACTTTTATTGCCGTGACCCGGGAGCCATTAATCAGCCAGTTTCTGGGGCCCCTCGGCACGGCTCCTCCCTTCCCCAGCGCTCCCATCCCCCCTCACACACACACACGCACGCACAGCACATAAAGCCTCCAGCTTGCCCCAGCTCCCCAGGGCCAGTCCTGCTTCAACAACATCCGCGTCTGACGGAACTGAGACGGTGTGTGGAGCCGTGCCGTGGAGCTGCGAGCGTGCGCCAAGAGCCAAAGACGTGCGTATGTGTGACTTTCTGCAAATGACAGACATCGTTGCGAAATCACATCACTTCACACGTTCACACACGTTCACACACACTCTGCGCGTAATGAGACCCGACGTGCTGCGTTTACGGACATTTCAGCACAACCTTAAACCAAAATCCTCGGCACAAACACGCAACACACACACACACACACACACGCAGCGGAGGGAACGAGCCTCGTATAGGTGAACACAACTGGTGTCTTGAAGGCCTGTTATTACTTCACAACGTGCCCGCTGTGCTCGATGTGACCGAGTCGTTTTGCGCAGGCCGCGGCCACCCTCCTGTCATTTCCATGAAATTAATAGTTGCCCCTTGCAAAGATGAGATGAGAGGCTGGCTGCAGCCGCCGCGGGGCCTTCAAGGTCAGGATCAAGCACTTGACTGTGCGCCGCGTTCAGCGCTCAGCTGGAGGACGCACGGAGCCTCCACCACCACCTCCACCCCCCCATAACCCCCGGAGGTCCTGAACAGCACGCTGGAAAACTCGTTAGAAACCCGGGCATGGGAGAGTGTGAGGCAGCCGCACTGTGTGTGTGCACATATTAATACTGCCGTTACATTCTCGTATCCAGACATTTAAACATTAAAAATAGAAATAATGTAAATATTTGATTAGATCTTATGTTTTATTTAAATGTAATGAGGCCGCTGCAGATTTACATATTTATACTTTATTTTCTTAACTTGTGCACGTCAATCACGCGCAGGCTGCTTTGGCCTCTCTGTTCGACTTAATTACACTTTTGCGCAAAGAGACTTTGCATCGCTGTGAATCACATCCTGACAGCAGCAGATGACGTCCTGTCAGTATGGAGACAGCAGCAGCACACTTCAGCTCAGGACACTTTTACTGACACACACACTTTTGTTGTGAACTCTAAAGATCCCGATCACGGATCCCCATCAGGACGGTGCCACGACGCGAGATGTTACATGGAACCATCTGGATAACTGAGACAACCGGGCTGAGCTTTAAGGGGTTCAGAGTCTATTTATAATTTGTGTGAAGTCTGAGAGTAAAAAGAGATTTTTTTTGGGTCTTGGGTGTTATCTTGCATTTTCTATTCTGGGAAGAAATCCTGCTATAATGTCACGTTATGATAGGAAGGACGGGGAAGGACAGAGAGAGAGAGAGAGGGAGGAGGAGGAGGTGGAGGGAAAAGGCCCGTGTGTTGACGCTCATCCCCGCTGCTAAGAATAGTTTGCGCAACAAACAACTCCCGACGGCCGTCCAATCCATCACCGTGGTCGGCAGCGGCAGGCAAGGCAGGCACGGTGGGGTGGAGGGAGGGAGAGGAGAGGAGAGGAGAGGAGGGGGGCGCAGCGGTCGGAGCTGCGTTTATAAAGCAGACCGCTGGAGCGGAGCCCCGACTCGCACCATTAAACAGAAAACCACCGGGTGTTTTTAGCGGACCTCGTATAGCTCTGGATTTCGGTGCGTTGGGGCGGAGGAGGGGTGATAAAGAGCGAGAGAGAGAAAACAAACTCCCTCTCTCTCTCTCCCCCCTCCACCTCCTGTTTCCTGTTCCCGATGACAACGACTTGAACTCTCCGTGACCCTGCGCGCTCCGCACCGGCGCCCACATCGACATTCCCCGCGGGGACGAGAGGCCTCTCTCGGCAGAGCGTACCCGGTAACACGCGCGTGTGATCCTGTCTCTGTCTCTCTTTCCACAAGTTGTCCAACTAGCATCAGTCCCTCTCTCGCGCGCCTCCTGTCCTTGTTGCGCGTTAAGTCTGTTCGGTAGGAACCGGGAATGCGCGTCCTCTCGCTCTTTGTCCCTGGAGCTTTGCCAGGCTCCGATCAGCTCTAAAAAAAAAAGCAGTGACGCAGGATAATCTCCGCAGCGACGGGGGTGGGGTGGACATAAACACGGATTAAATACGGGCGCGCACACACACACACACACACACACACACACACACACACACACACACACACACACACACACACACACACACACACACACACACACACACACACACACACACACACACACACACACAAACCATCGAGCATGCGTGTGAGTGTGTGACCCTGAAAATCGTGCGCACACATCTGAGAAAACACACAAAGAGAGCGCAGCGCAGCTCCAGCCTGCCTGACTGCCTCAGGGCCGCACGCACCAGCATCAACACCTCGCATCATCGAGAGGGGGAGAGAGGGGGGAGAGGACGCGTGTGCCCGGTTTTAATTGTTATTGATTATCAGGCTGACGCGTGCCAAATGGTCCAATTGATCATCTGAACGTGGACTCGAGAGTGCAATCTGTGGGGAAAGTTGACATACAGTTTGTCAGCGCAGGTTTGAACGGAGATAAATGCTGGATTGAGAGAGAGACACGCAGAGGAGCTGCTGCCGGAGCGCGGAGCAGGAAGGAGCCAGCGGCGGCGGCGGCCGCGTCTCTTCAGCTGTCACATTATTAGCGACCGAGCTGTAAACAAGGAGCCTCCCATGCGTCCTCCCGGGCCGCTGCACAGCCGCACGCAAGTCGGTGCACGGTTTAACTCCCCCCCTTCTGCAGCACGGCCGTCAACAACGGGGACATTGTGATGAGCCCCCCCCCCTCCTCCTCCCTCCTGTGCTGTCACTAGTGCCGTGGCGGCGGCGGCGGCTGCTAAACTGGCTCTATTCATCCCGGGCCAAATGGGGGACTAAATGGCCCTTTATGCCACCAAAGGACCCGATTGTGATGGGGGGGATGCACATGCATGAGTCGGCCCGCGTTTACCGGAGGTTTCTTGACTTTCCTTTGAAATTGTGGCGTGTTGGATGTTCCTAATGAAAGCACGTGACCTAAAAGGACTTACCCCGCCCCCCCCCCCCTTCACCACCCCACATACATCTAACCCCGCCCGCCTTATAACATGAATGGTGTGTTTAAAGACCGGGGAGGGGGGGTCATTATTGGTGGTGCGTAAAGACGCAAATGAGGCTAAATGAGCGTCAGTTTAAACAGATGCTGAATCAGTGTGAAACCAAAGCTTTCACGCCTCTGACGCTGCCTCGATTTCGAGCTCTTTTAAAAGGTCACACACGCACACACTCGTGTGACACATGAGGAAATGATACTGGTGTGGCCTAGATCCAATAAGTTAAAAATACAGAACGAACGCGGCGCTGTAGGTGTGCAGGGCTTTGGTGGCTCCGGAGGTCAAAAGACTTTATAAGCCGACACGATGAAGAACTCCGTCCAAATATAGCAGATAGCAACATTCCTGCTTTGAAGACGCTCGGTGTAATAAACTCCTATCGCCATCACCCTGCTGCGCTGCCAGGCGTCTGTGGGATTTCGTCAGAGAGAGAGAGAGAGATGCCCGAGGCACCGATATCTAAAAACAAACGAGGAGGCCTGATCAAGACTGAGCCTGCAGAGACTCAAGAGGGAGGGGAGGGGAGGAAGGGAGGGGAGGGGAGGGCGAGGTGTGCCATCGTTACTCCGCCGCTAAATCAATCATCCGATGAGACAGAGAGAGGTCGAAGCTGAATACGATCAGGGTGAGGTGTGGATCCACACACCACACAGCCAAACCATTCTGGAGGCTTGGCTGTGTAAAAAATATAAAAAAAGTGGATTTTAGTGCGTAAAAAACTGTTGAAATATCAGTTTTAAATATGTCAGACAGTTGCTGGGGAGGAGAATAATGTGAGCTGCGGCTCTCCTGGGCCGCCCTGACCGAGTCTGTGCCAGCGGAACAGCGCCGTGGAGGCCGACACATCTCTGCTGGGAAGTGATCCGTGCGCTCCAGACCTCGTCGAAACAAAAAGCTTTGTGGAGCGCTGAGAGAGAGGAGGGGAGGAGGAGGGGAGGGGAGGAGGAGGGGAGGGAGGGAGGGAGGGAGGAGGAGGGGGGCTCTCCCGTTTCATCGCGAGGTCCCGGGAGGCCAGCACGGAGCATAGCTTCAATCAAACCGTGACGTCTCCTCCGGGAGCTGCGCAGCGCCTGGAAAACCGATCTCTCCTCGTCTCGCTCTCTCTCTCTCTCTCTTTCTCTGTTTCTCTCTCTCTCTCTCGCTGCTGTGCCTCCGCTTTTGTTCACACGCACCTCGTCTCACAGCAGCAGCAGCGAGCGCAGCGCAGCTCAACGCCGGCAGCGACGACACTGTTGTTTTTTATCCAGGCGTGAGTGCGAGCGCGAGGGAGGGAGGGAGGGAGAGGAAGAGAGAGAGGAAAAAAACAAGCGCGACAACAATAAGACAGAGCTCATCTCTCAGGCTGGAGATGAAGCAGAACACGGGCTCCCTGCTCACCCGTTTCTCTGCCTCATTGTCTGACACGTGGTGTCCAAAAAAGTGGCGACCGTATCGACGTGCGTAATACTCCCCACGCGGCGCCTTATCGATTAGAAAAGCTGGACAAACGCCAGGTTAATGGGTGGTGTGTGTGTGTGTGTGTGTGTGTGTGTGTGTGTGTGTCCCTGAACGCGCAGCCTCTAGCAGCACCACGCTGACTTGTCACACGTCACTCAGCGGGCTACTTTCAGGTGCAGCTTCCCATCACGCGCACTTCATGAACCCTCGGTGTGTTGTCAGAGTGAGAGCTGCGCTCGGTGGAGACGTTTCTGCAGATTACTATTTACAAGTTGGTTTGTTTGGGGGGGACACCCCTTCAGTCTCACTATTAAAAACACAGGTTCGACGTCCTTTTGACGTGAAAAAAAACAAACAAACATCTGCGTGTCAATCTATGGTACGCGGCCTTCCTCCCCTCCTCCCCTCCTCCCCATGTTCCAACACCTGGAAAACAGATCAGCCCCGCGCGCACTGACATCACGGCGGGCGCGCAGTGGAAAAACGATGCGCAAAAAAAACAGTCCGGGGCTTGATATGCTACAACTATAAATAAACTCGGCCCACACAAAATGTGAACTATTTGTTCGACGCTTCCACAACAACAACATCAACACGAAGCCCCGCGCACGCACCAAGCAGACCACGAGAGGCGTAAAAAAATAAAAAAGTTAGTGGGTTAGCGAGAAAAGGAGGCCGAGGACGAACACGAGGAGACGCTGCGTGATGGATGACCTCCAGCTGTGCGTTCTTAAGAGAGGACACGGTCAGAAATGTCGCCGTACACAACACAACAGTGTTGGTTGGACTGTCTGCTTGATAATTAGCCTGCGTGCTCTCACGGATCAGCCTCAAACTTCCACACCTCCAACTTCACGCGTGACACCAATCCTCCACCTCTCCCTACTAGAGGCCGTGCTTTTAATTTGAACACAATTAAGATTTAATTCTGCATCAAATCCCCGTGTAGTAGCCTCCACCCACCACCCCCCACACCCACCACCAGTTAATCCCCCTCTGCTCGGTTCCCCTTGAAGAGGTCCCACAACACGAGGTCCTACTCGAGCAGACAGACGTTTTGCGTTATGAGCGATCCTCTCTGCTGAATATCCCCCCGCGCAGGGATCGTGCTGCTGCTGCTGCGGGGGCTGGCTGGGCTGGAAGTGCTTCTTTTTTAGTGGCTTGCTTCCCTCACTAAGCTCGTCAATGAGCTGGAGCCAGCCAATATGATGCACATCGATCGTCCTAAGAGAGCGTCCCCTAATTAGTGCCTGTGTGGCTCCAGGACAAGGAGAGAGAACGAGGGGCGGACTCCTGCGATATGAGGCCGTTCTCCTGCGATGAGAGAGTCCTAACAGGCGGGTTAAAAGGAAATAAAGAATATCCCGGGTTAAATAAACGCTGCTTTGCTCTGGTCTACGTAGCCCGCAGAGGAGCGTTAAAGGGTAATCGTTAGGATTCGAGTTTGGAACGCGTCCAACACGCCTTGCAGCACTTATTTCAATTATACAGCAACTTTATATGAAGTGCTTCACACTGGCGGCTGTCGCCCACGATGGTGCAGGAGAGGAGAGGACAATGGAAGGAGTAAAAAAAAGTTGGTAATGATGGAGGAGAAATGTCGCGTTAATTAGGACGAAAAGTGGCTTTTAAATGCGTAAAAGCTCACCAAGGCACGACGCGCAGGAATAAGTGCCACTTTTGAACTATTCCAGATTATTATTAAAAGAGTCTGGGGGAGGCACTTTATCCCCCGACAAGAGATCGGAGCTGCTGGGGGGGAAGGGAGGGATGAAGAGAGAGAGAGAGAGAGGGAGGTGGAGGGAGAGGAGGGGGGCGTCCTAACAGGCTTCGTGCGCAAAGGATATTCCCCCCGCAACGAAGAGACCAGACTGCGTGCGAAGAGGTGGGAGACAACACGCTGCAGCGCAAAGTCATATCGGAGAACACCTGCAAGACATGGTGTGTGTGTGTGTGTGTGTGTGTGTGTGTGTGTGTGTGTGTGTGTATGTGTGTGTGTGTGTGTCGTGGCAAGATTCCGGAGCGGTTTCCATCAACTAGACAGGAAGGTGAGCGATGCAGTCTCTCCCCCCACCAACTCATCCACCCACCCCCTCTTCTCTCCAACACCACCTTTGGGACTGATGAGCCGACTGATCAACGTCCACTCTGTCCAAACAAAGCCCCCCCCCCACCCCCAAACACACACACACTCAACTGTCACACACACACACCGCGGGGATGCCCTCCAACTGAACTGAACCGTGTATAAACGGAGCAGCAGCACCGCGCTCGCTTCCCTTTGGCAGGGCGAGGCTGAATTCCGTAACCTTGTTTAGCGCAGAAAGCTCCGTGTGCGCGCACGCACGCGTACACACACACAAACTCTCTCTCTCTCACTCACACACACACACTCCCACCCGCGTCTGTCGCCCCACACACACACACACACTTCGTCACTCAACAGAGTGCGAAAAAGGCTGAATATTCACAAGCATCGAGGACGGGGCGCCACTTTCAAGTCCGCTAATCTCCGGGACGTCCTTCTCACCTTGTAAAGAGAAGGGGGGAAAAAAGGCCAAGCTCACGGTCGGATCATTATGTGTGTGTGTGTGCCTGTGTGTGTGTGTGTGTGTGCGTGTGTTATTTATCAACCACATGCCACTGCCCCGCCGAAACGCACAAAGACCACCCTATGCGCTATTCTTAGAAGTGGCCGATCCTCTTCTCCCAGTCTCTGCGCACAACACCGGGGCTATCACGTTCACATCCAACCCCACAAGAAGATGACACACACTCTTTTTCTTTCTATGTGTGTGTGAGAGAACACACCGGGTCATTTAAAAGCATCTTGTGGCACAGTTTAAACCAAACAAACAAACAACACACGGCGCGTTTTCTGTGCGTTTCCCCCCGCGTCCGTTCACATCACGCCAAAAAAGAAAGAACATTTGTCACTGATCGCCTCACCTGGTTAATTCGGGATATTTTCCACTCGTCGTCCGTGCGCCTCAACACTCCTTTTTTTCCTGTTTTCTTCTTTCCAAGTTAAACTGGGAGCACGGCGATCCGTGCGTACGTAGAGCCAAACAGCCCCGGGTTTACGGTCCTGCCTGTCTGTCTGCTGGAGACAGACACTCCGAGCCAGAGAGGAAAAAACAACTAAAAGTGTCTAACAGGTTATCCACTTGTCACGAAACCACAAAAAAGTCTCTATTGTCTACAGGCAACTCTCATCCATGAGCAGAGATATTTCAAACGGACTTTTTCGCTGCTGCAAATGTCACTTGGGCAGCCGTAAAGCAACAAAAAAGATCCTGCGCGGAGGCAAAAACAAGCGTCAGGACACGGAGGGAGAGAAATCCACAAAAGAAAAAAAAGAGAAGGTCCTTTCTGAGTCGGTGAGCCACCCCCCACCAAAAAAAGGGATACAGGTGGCGAGGTCGGCGGAGAAATTAATTCAGCTCGGCTGTACCTCGCAGCAGCGCCATGTTGGGTTTGAGCGGAGCACGCCGTCCTCGGAAAAAGCCCCTTTCTCCCGCTCTCCGTCACTCCATGTCCTCTCACACGCCGGAGTCCGCGCCTCGGAAGGTTCGCTGAAGGTTATTCCGTGTGAGCTTTTCGTCCGAGGAGCGCAAAGAGAGAGAGAGAGTAACAATAACAACCACTTCCACCACCACCTCCCTCGGTTCGGGCGCACACACACACATACACACACACACACCGCGAGGACGCACGGAGCTTGTATACGGGGAGTGCCGCACAGAATGGATGAACGCTGTGCCGAGACCGAGCGACTCGCTCCACTCCCACTCGCGCAGACTCTACCCAGAAGGCCAGTCGGGAGACCGCAATTACCATAAGCCTCCAGCGCACGGCACGGCACTGGCTGCGCGCGCACGCACACACAGAGACACACACAGTCAGTCAGACACACACACACACAGTCAGTCAGACACACACACACAAGCTCCGCTGAAACTCCAAAACAGGAATTGGAGAGGTTTGAACAGCAGAAACGAGACAGAAAAGTGATAATAAAAGTAGAAATATTAAACATGGAGCAAATATTCTGATTAAATCAACAAACAGAATAATAATAATAATAACACTAATAATAAAATAATTTAAAGTTTTATGTGTGTAAGATGAACACACACACATTTCTATATATTGTGACTTGAGTTCATCTCAGTGATGATGCTGCAATCATCAAATCAAACTTATCACCCCAATTATATTTAAAAATAATAATATTTATGTTTCCAAACCAACAAATCAGGTAAATCTGTGAAGCACGAGGCAACACAGAGAGAGAGAGAGAGAGAGAGAGAGAGAGAGAGAGAGAGAGAGAGAGAGAGAGAGGCAGCTCAAGGCTGGGGCACATCTGTTAAGGCTCCCATGTCAAGTGAAGGAGGAGGAGGAGGAGGCTATGAATATCAAGCCTGAGGTGTGTGTGTGCGTGTGTGCATCATGTGCCTGCATGTGTGTGTAGGAGAAAGAAAGAGAGAGAGAGAGCAAAAGAGAGAGAGAGAGAGAGAGAGCGAGAGAGAGCGAGAGCGAGAGAGCAGACAGACAGACAGAAGCAGAGTAGGAGTCGGAAAAGAGAGAGGGGCACTTGGAAATGGAAGGTCTGGCTGTGTTTGCCACAGCTGTTTAAAGTAGGAGTTACACCAGACGGTCACACACACACACACACACACACACACACACACACACACACACACACACACACACACACACACACACACACACACACATTAAAAAGCTCCATTGTTAAAGGGTAAAATTGTCCAAAAGGTTTTTTTTCGGGGACGGAGACACAAAGGAAGTGAGAAGAGGAAGATGAGGAGGAAGGAAGGGAGGGAAGGAGGAAGGAGGTGTAGAACAGAAACTACACTTTCTCTTTCTTGGACAGTTTCTGCGACGGCGTGCAGCTTTTAAACGTTTGAACACACACACACACACACACACACACACACACACACACACACACACACACACACACACACCTCCACTTCTTCTCGTAGAGCTGCAGCCGCTTAAACCACAAGACGACCTCGGTCCACGCTGAGCTGTTTACATGCGAGAAGAAGAAGGATGGTGCCCAAACAACAACAGGAAGTTCTCCATCCTATAAGAGAGCAGGAGACAGTGAGTCGTGTGCAGCTGTGCTCTGTTTTTGAGCCGGTTTGACATTTTTAATTAGCGATGGTGTCAGAAAGTGGACTTAAATGTTCTGACACACACACACACACACTCCTGAAGCAGCCCATTGTTCTCTGAAAGCTTTTGTTTCCCCCGTTGTTCGCACTAAAACGCACAGCCAATTGCGTTTTTCAAAGAGCTCGAGGCTACAGACACACACACACATATGCAACACGAGCGGCCGTCGCCTGGGCCGAGGCGGAATCTGGACGTAGCGGTGTCGTAGTGTGTTTCAGGGGTCAGCTACACAGATGTGCTGTTGGAGAGAGATGCACTGGTTTCCATTTGTAGTCCGAGCTTTGTTGACTGCTCTCATTCGAGCTGGCTTCAGGCACGACGTTCCCTTTGGAGAGTTGGAATGTGTTATCATATGCAGACGATTCAGCTTTTTATTAAAACCTTATCCACATAGAGATAGAGACATGCATGTATGCCGTCAGTCCTTAGTATCAGGCAGTCACAGTACAAAGAAGGGACGTTGTATTTGTGTTCCACGGCTGTGAAGTGCCAAAAACTGCAGTTCCTCTAACGTCCACTTGAGGCTGGCTCCAGAAGTGAGTCAGTCTCCATAAGTCCCCATGTTTCACAGCAGAAATAAACATGTTTACAGCCTGGTACAAAAAACAGTTTTGGTCTCTGTAGCTAATTTCCCCGTTCATGACAACTGTACTGAGGGTGAATTTATATACAACTCACCTGTTCACATTATATTAAGGCTTAAAGTTATGCAGGATTAAGAGCATGGACGCTTTGATTGGCAGTGGAGGTGCAGTTACAGATGGCTTGCTTTTGAGCAACCAGGCGTCATTCAGCCTGCCTCAGGTCCACTGATGATTAGTCAGGAGGTGGAAGAGGTAGGACTACAAACATGGCGGCAGGCAGAACCACCACATTCAGAAAAGCTGAGGGTGACGACACACCTATGGCGTCAATTCTTCATACATGTTTATTTCTGCTGTGAAGTTGGACATTTGAACATGGGGACTTATGGAGCAGCTTTTGGCACTTCACTTCACTGCCATGGATGTTACCGCTCGGTATGAAGTTTCTAATCGGACTGCAGATATCCGCTGGCTACCACCAGGAGCCCAGAAACATTTGCCATTGTGCCCAGAGGACAGTGCAACATGTGCCGTTCACTGGACTTTCTTTTCAGGTTTCAGAGTCTAGACGGCGCTAAATGTGCATGAACATACCCCACCCTGTAATAAATATGTGATAATACACCGGCAGCATCAAGTGACGCATCAAGATTTAGGGACAACAAACTTATTATGGAACAAACTCTGCAAGCTGAGACCCCAGACTGTGCGTTCTTCAGAGGATGACCAGAGACAAGGCGCCACGACGGCAGCTGGCACACGATGAACCGCACCGTGCTCGACCAGCATACCTGCCTGCACTCAAAACAGCGCCATGTTTGGTTCTGCTAACACGTCGTATTGTCTGTAGAAACATGCCAACGTGTACTTCCCCAGGAAGTGCACCACCACCACCATCTTTAGCCTTGGCAAACGTGAGCGTCGTGCTTTTACACATTTCACACGGCACCATATGTCCCGTTCACTTCCCATGCCCAGATTTGTTTTTTTGCAGGTAGAATCCAACCTGGCAACCCTACAACCCACCAACCAACCAACCACCACTATTACAACCAAAGCACCCGGCCTCTCCATGTGTGTTGTTGGGTGTAAATACAGGGTGGTGTGGCGTCAAGCAGGGACGGGTTTGTAGATGCACTTTGATTCTCGTCTCCACTCAGAGAAAGGCAGAAAACTCTTAGAATACTCGCATCCAGCTGACGTCACACACGACTAATGACCACATTGAAAGGTCAGATGGGTGTTGGAAAGACAGCGCACATTTCCGGGTCTTCCTCTGCTTCCTGCTCTGACTCAGAGAGGGGCGTCGAATGGTTCTCTCCATCCCTCTCTGGAAAAGTGGATTATGATGAATATTGCTCAGAGGAACCGCAGGGTAAACTACGTTTCCAACACTCCTATATTGAGTCTGAGGGAGAGACAGGGCCACGGAGTGGGCTCAGAGCTGTTTTACGGCTGCACGTTTACGACTGTGTGTGAACTTTGTGGTTGGAGAACAGCATGTGCCTTTGAAAAACGCTCATGTTGGACCACGGTCACGGAAAAAAAGGTGCTCGAACCGACGATTCCTGTCGTTTAAACTGTCGTTTTATGTCCTGACAGGGATTCACGCGATAGATGTGTCTTGTATACGCACACACGCACGCACGCACACACACACACACACACACACACACACACACACACACACACACACACACACACACACACACACACACACACACACACACACACACACGCACCTCCGTGTGGAAGGAGCAGCGCTCTGGGAGGTCACGGTGATTCAACCATCTGCTGCTGCAATCAGACACTGAAGCGGTGGCCTGACAAACACACAGACACACACACACACACACACACAAGTTCAAATGTCCACAAACACACACACATAGACACACACACACCTTCAGCACACATTTAGCCAAATATACACATGCTGTCCTCAAAACAGACACACACACACAGCGCTGACACACATTTTCAAAGGGCTGACTGCCAACACACAAGCGAGCATTCACACACATACACACACACACACACACACATGCACACGCGCGCACACACTCTCAGTCAGCAGGCTCAGATTGCAGGAAGCTCTTTGCACGCAGCTCAGTCCACAGCAGCCGGTACTAATCAGCACAATCCACCTGCAGATCGTTATGGATCGCTTACTGCAACTCACACAGGCACAAACACACACACACACACACACACACACACACACACGCACACGCACACGCACACGCACGCACGCACTGGCACGTAAACTTGCCTGAACGCTCACTATAGCACGTACTGGCTCGGCTCGGCTCGGACATGTGCGCACGGTCAGTGGCTCCGTATACCTGAACATGGATGTTCGTGCGTCATGCTGATGATGGTGACGATCAGCTGTTATTAAATTCATTTCTCTGATCTGGAATCAGCCGCTAAGGTTCATGTGAGGACTTGAAAAAAAAAAGAAAAAAGAAGCTCTGACATCTCCCACACAAACACACAAAACCTGTGCACACACACACACACACACACACACACACACACACATATACGCGTGTGCGCGCATTCACGCACCCCCCTCCACACCGGTGTTGTAGGGCTAACCGGTTCCCCACAGGCGCGCCACGCTGCGTTAGCGCGGCCTCACCGGGGATAATTACAGCCTGGCGCGGCAGGGCGAGCGTGGCTCGGAGCCAAACACTGCTGAGAGAGAGAGAGAGAGAGAGAGAGAGAGAGAGAGAGAGAGAGAGAGAGAGAGAGAGAGAGAGAGAGGATTATCGGAGCAGCGAGAGACACGGACCTATAGATTAAGCACTAATCAATAGGCTGCTAAATTCATCGATGCAATCAATCAGTTGGCCCGTGACATAAAATAACCAGTGCGATCAATCACACGTGTCTTATTCCGACCTTGGGGGATCATAAACGGCCATCCTGCTGCTCCAAACCGCGCAGCGGGGAAAAAAAAAAAAGGTTGAGCAGTCGCGTCACATTTTTTATTTTTTTTATTATTATTTTTTTTTAGACAGAATAAAGATTAAAACCTTCAAACGAACCTTATCTGAGAGGAAGGAGAAGCGGTGGCGGCTCTCAGCGCAGCACAAGAAAGATCTCCCCCCTCCTCCTCCTCCTCCTCCTCCTTTCTCCCTCTTTCCCTCCCTCCCTCGTCCTCCCCCCTCTCCTCCTCCTCCTCCTCCTTCTCTCTCGTCTGTCGGCCTCTGTCGAGTTCCGCTCATAACCTCGCCACCCACCCTCCCAGTTCCCCGCCTCTCCCTGCTTTCCGCTGCTGGCGGGGAGCGCACACACATTTACACACAGAAAGCGAGACACACACACATTTACACACAGAAAGCGAGACACACACACACACACACACACACATTTACACACAGAAAGCGAGACACACACACACACACACACAGAAAGCGAGACACACACACACAGAAAGCGAGACACACACACACAGAAAGCGAGACACACACACACACGCCTCTTTATAGCTCTCTCGCTCTGACACGCACCCACAAGCATGCACAGCCTTGTGCGCGCACACACACACTCTCTCTCACACACACACACACACACAGATGACACACAGGCAGGCAGGCAGCGTCAATAAAAAGCCCAGCGCTGTGAGAGGCCGCCGGCACTCCACTCCCCCCTCCTGCCACTGCGATTAGCGGAGGCTGGCTGGCTGGGGAGAGGCGCCCCTCTGTTATCTGGGGCGGTGGCAGCCTGTGTGTGTGTGTGTTGAGAGAGAGAGAGAGAGAGAGAGAGAGAGAGAGAGAGAGAGAGAGAGAGAGAGAGAGAGAGAGAGAGAGAGAGAGAGAGAGATTAATTTAACTCTTTCCGGGCCGGAGCGCAGCGCTTGGAGCTCCGCTCGCTCCTGCACTCCGCTCAGGCAGCAGCAGCACGGCCGAGCTGCCATGAAGACAGGATGGAGGCAGAGGAGGAGGACATTAAAACACGCGATTCTCAGGAAATACATATTTATAACCACCAGGTCATGTCCTCGGTGATATTTCAGGGAAATTCGGAGGGGTTATTCTAGACTATAATTACGCACACATTACGCATGTCGGTTTGTGAGGCTGTGTTGGGTTGAAAAAAAGGGATTCTCCACCAATCTCTGAGACTACAGCTGAAATGATTCATTAAGAAAATTATTTTTTTTGATAATGACTAATCATTTGCGTAGTTTTCTAAGAGAAGACGCCCAAAAATCTGCAGTTTAAATGTGAAATGCACAGCTCTCCTTTGTCTCCCATCAGAGAAAACCCAAATAGATTTAGATCCTGGACTGTTGGTCCAACAATGATTGGACATTTTAATGTTCCTAATTCATGGTATACATTGGAACTTTGGTAGGATTTTATTTTTAAATACCGAGTTTGCTTCGTGACTAGATGAATATTTTCTGGCGGGGGTTCTTTTAGGGGAAGTTTAATATTTCTGAAATCCCGGTGAATGTACACCCTTAAAAATAAAAGGTTCAGCCTATAGTGGTTCTTGCCACAGGGGAACCTTTAAAGATTATCAGGGTCTTCTCAGTATTTGAGTTAATTCAAGGTAATATATATATATAATAATTTGAATTGAAACATTCAATCAATCCATTCAATGGCATGTCTTATGCTAACCCCAACGGTTCAGCCTCTGGGGACCAACAACCAATGTTTCCGCAGCCGTCGGAAATCCAGCCAACACCTCCTCTGCAGTCCAATTAGCAACTTGATACCAAGCTGCAACCTCCGTGTCTGTGGAGTGAAGCCAACACAGGAAGAGCCAAAACTGCAGTTCCTCAAACATCCACTTGAGGCTGGCTCCAGAAGAAGTGAGTCAGTCTCCATAAGTCCCCATGTTTCACAGCAGAAATAAACATGTTTACAGCCTGGTACAAAAAACAGTTTTGGTCTCTGTAGCTAATTTCCCCGTTCATGACAACTGTACTGAGGGTGAATCTTTATAGAACTGTGACATTTGAACATGGGGACTTATGGAGACTGACTCAGCCTCAAGTGGACGTTTGAGGAACGGCATTTTTTGGCACATTGGCGTCATTTCCAGGTGAGTTTCTACACCAGCTCGAGATAAGGCCACCACCCTTCACCCAAAGGTGGTTGCAGGCGGTAACTACTCGTGTTCTTTAGGGACAAAAAGGTTCTCAATGTGCTCACCAAGAACCCGGTCTTCTGAGAGTGTAGGGTAAATCTGTAAGGGGGCCAACATGAAGTGAAATTTGGATCCAAACATTTATGTAAATGGTCGAATTTGTCTCGTTTTAGATTTTTGCCCAGCAGGGACAGACACTAACGTGTAACATTTCCACACGTCACAAACTCACATTTGGAAAAAAATATCCAAATGATTTATTTTTCCTCATTTCATCGGGTTAGTGCGATAGCCTTGAAACAAATTAGATTACCTCACCTCACAGGCCCTTAAAGGTCTTTGGAAAGCACGGCATTATCACCCAGGTAATTAATCTGTTTGTGACATGCTTGTTTTTATATAGACGATTCCTCAACGTGCTGGTCATGAGGAGCTTTGTTCAACTCTGCTCTGAGCAAAAGGTCGGGGTCAGAAACACAGACTTTAAGTCACGATGGGTTTTTATCTGCATTAGTTTTATATATGGGTGAGTTACTGTGTTTGCGGTTGAAACAGGATTCATAGTTGTTGGATTTACCTGCTCATCATTGCACAGGTGTGACATGTGTGGGAGAGTCCCTGTTGTCTGACACAGGAACCTCCGATATACAGGCACCTAAAACTGAGAGACATCGTGAACATGGAGCATCTGGAGCCGGTACATCTGTCCATATGGAAAGAACTGTTGTTTTAATAAGCTGCCAGAATACAGTGCATTACGGTAAAAGGATATTAGTGCTGCTGATTTTACAGTTTTAAGGTTTTGCCATGAAACACAAGGGTGAGTTACGGTAAAAACAAAACGTTGCTTTAAGCTGTGGTCGCAGGAATTTTACCGTAATATATACGGTATAGCTTCTTCTAATATTGCATTAATTTCACGTTTAAAGTTGCTGTTTTATTTCATATTTTACTGCATAAATACAGTTTTCTTTTCCACCATAGGAAGACACACAGGAGTGGCATTGTTTGCTGTTTGAAATAAATGTTTATGACAATGTTTTACTGTATTCTGGAATAAATGAAAACCTTCAGAGGAGTCAAACATGTTCAGAGGTTTAACCGCTGAAATGCCGCTCCTGTGTGAGTGACGCTTCCACTCATGAATCACCGGCCTGTGAAGCTCCAGTTCAACACCAACAGCCTGCAGCAGATCCGGCTAATTAAAACATTTGATGTAAAGGGCTGCACAACAATTTGGAGTCAATTATTTATACTTTTAAAGACATCACTCATGCAATCTCCCCCATTAACCTTCTCCAGCCTTATATTTAGTGCAAAGCAGCGGGTGAGCTGAGTTCAGGAGGAGGAGGAGGAGGGGTGGGTGCTCTGCCCTCCACCACATCCGCGCCTGCACAGTAAACACTGCCGGGGCTTCTAATAAACAGGCACACGACGCTCCCGGTGGAAGCTGCGCAAGAGGAGAGACAAACAGCTCTCAGGCCTGCCTCGATGACGGAGCTGCCGCTTGTTTTTCAGCGTCTGGGCGGCTGCTGTTGTTGTCGCCTCTCTCTCTCTCTCCCTCTCTCTCCCCCTCTCCGTTTCCGTGCGTCACAGCTAGGTCATGGCCGGACTCCAACAATGGCTCCGGTTTCTCGAGCCACGTGCACGTGCGCAAAGGCGCAAACACACACACAGAGAGCGAGAGAGAGAGCGAGAGGAGAGAGAGAGGCACCAGGAGCACACAAACACAGATCTGACAAATGATAGGGTGGCGAGGCGAGGCGAGCTAATAGTAGGCAGTGCGCCTGCCGACATGCCCGTGGGCCGCGGGTGTTAAATTGTATCCAATTACGGCGCATGCGACGATATGAGGGGAGAATAATAATTCTTCTTGCGTGACAGGGAGATTCGCTTATTTCCCGGGCTCTTCATATGGAGGAGGTGCGTTCAAACGTCTGTGGGAGAAGCCTGTGGAGGTCTGGTTCTTTTCTGGAGGACATGCCAGCGCGTATTTCATTAATCAAAATCCAGTTAACCAGATTTGGAGACACGGCAGGGGCCAGCAGGGTCCGACCAATAATTAATATCCATTATTTAAGCAGCCCAGGTCTAAACGCACGCACACACACACACACACTTTACAGGAGGCATGAGGGATTGCATCAACGTGAAAATGAAATAAACACGCCCAGTCTCAGCTTTGTTATGAAATGTCTCTCCTGCTCATTTATTTGATGGAGTGCACAGTCAAGTCAAACCAGCACCAGTGCCAAAAGAAGGGTAGGGGCACAGTGCAAAGTGTGTGTGTGTGTGTGTGTGATTCAGTGGTGGTGATGGGGCTCACTGTGAGAACTCCAAACTAAAGTTGCACCGTGGTGTCATTGACGCCCAGGAGAAAAGTTCAACAACTCCAAGGGTAACAAGGGTCAAGCTCCGGTTCATTAGTTCAACTGGCTGACAGCCGGCGGCTCGCACCGACAGTGATGGAGCCGCCTAAATATGGGTGGAGGGGCGGAAAACCAAAAAACGGGGGCTGAGGGTTGAATATAAAGCGACTCTATTATCCTGCCAATCACACCTCAGCCAAGTCCCCTTCCAACGCCAGCCACGACGGCCATGAGATGATGAACCATCAGAGGCTGCTGCCGTGGGTGCCGTGTTATGTGTCATCTTTTCTTCCCCGACCTGTTTTGACAGGCACCTTAGAGAAAGTGTGTGTGTGTGTGTGTGTGTGGGAGTGATGTTTGACTGAAAACATTTTTTTTTACATCATAAGGCATCGTATGCGAATTGAAATCGAGGTCGGGCTCCGACTGTCACGTGAGAGAGCGAGCAGCATGTTTGGAAGCAGTTTTCCAGTCCGAGGCACGTACAAAAATAGAGTTATACACTTAAATATATACAGTAGTACAATGATCTGATATAAATACAGTAAAATAAACAATAGTATTGCATAAAAATACAAAAAACAACCTTTTTAAAAAAGGTGCAATAACTGTAAAGAGTAATACTGTCTGACGAAGGAGGGCACTCCACCTCCTCCTCCCGCCTTTCGGATAGAAAATTGTTCAGTACCCAGATCAATCTCGGCACGGATGGAGATGTTTTCACGTCAAACACACGGGGTGCTTTTGCAAAAAAAAAAAAAAGAAAAGAAAAAAGGCTGCTTTTCACCTCATCCCCTGCAGAGGAGTGAAAAGGTAATTGCTGCAAATGCTAAACTAACACCCTGTTATGATTGCCTTTCAGCTGCACTTTGTTTTTTTTTATTTATTTTTTTAAATTCTCCTTTCATTTATTTATTTTTTTGTGGTATGCCAAAAAAAAAAAAAACACACTGCAGACTGCAGGAATCAAGAAGGAAGGCGGCGGCGCGGGGAGGGAAATCGTTTTAAGACCTTTGGGATGCAGCAGATGCCTTTAACATTAGGAGGATCTTTAAAGATCCGCTCTTTTCTTCCCTCCTTCCTCATATGGCAGTATCGCAGGGAGCTGCAGCTCTGTTCAATATGTGTGTGTGTGTGTGTGTGACTTTAGGATATTAAATAGTAAAGGATGGGGATTAATAATGGAACCTGACAGCTCATCTCCGGCTTCTATCTGCCTGACTGTCCCCCCAATCTTCCCCTCCATTCCCCTCCCTACCTCTTGTTCCTCAGTTTCTAATCCGCTGCATTTCTCCTTCCTTCTCCTTTTCCTCCAGCTCTTTGTGTCTCTCTCTCCCTCCTCTCTCTCTGTCTGTCCCTCTGCCTCTCTCTCTCTCAGGGCCCTCTGTCTTTCAGGGTCATGTCAGGAGAGTAGAAGAGCACGTTGGTGTCATCGTCGTCGTCGTCATCGCTGAGGTCGACCAGGTCAGCCTGTGTGTAGCGCACCGCCCCGGGGTGGTACTCTCCAATCCGGGTCCTGTCACACAGCCGCGACTGCAGAGCCAGCTAAAACACACACACACACACACACAGTTTGAAATTAAACCTCTGTTCGCACTACGCTGGCTCAAAGACAGTCCTGATGAATGTGAAAATGGAGGTGAGACAAGCTGCCGTTCATTGTGTGCATCGGTTCAGCCCACCAAGAATTAAGACCCGGAGAGTGACAACCTTGATACAACCAGTGTTTGTTTGATTCCCCCGGGCGCAGTCGTTTTCATTTTCTACTCCACTAAACTGCATAAAAGTACTTTGTGCTGAATGAATGAATAAAGGGCCGGTCGTCACGTTCAGATGGCATCCCGAACTTTCAAGAACTAATGGGACTTGAATAAGAAAAATGAGTCGGAACACATCGCCCCAACGTGAGCTACGCTGTCGAGCACCAGTATAGTGGAGAAAGACACTCACAAGCCTGGGCCTGCTACTCTAAGTCCGTCAACCAACGAGTGTCTGAAAATGTGGACCGTGAACAATGTTGCATCTACATCAGGGGTCCCCAAACTTTTTTCAGTGCGGGCCACATCAACTTGCCTTTCTGGGACGGGGGGCCGGGGTCAGTCTATAACCGGAAATGATTTCAGTCCCACCAGCCTTTTTTGAAATAGATGCGTCCTAAAATCTCTGATGTTGCAGGAGGTTTTCAAAAAAATTGCGGTAAAAGTTGCTCTTTACATTTTTGTTGCGATTTTGTTGCGGGAGGAAGTAAAGGTTGCGATAAATTGCGATTCGACAGTCCAGGAGAGGGCGCAGCGAGCACTAAGTCCACGGCCCCGGGAAGCGGTGAGGTCCGGACAGGAGGGCGCTGTAAAGCTCGCAGCTGAAGCCGTGAGCCACCTTCACCCCCGAGCCTTTCCAAGCCGACCCTGAGCCGGTCGCGGAGGAAATGCGCCCGCGGAGGCCAGCCAGCGCCGGGGAGAGGTCCCACGAGGGGATCCTCCCGCATCGTGCGGCCGCCCCTGACCCGCCAAGTTAAATCGCAGACTGCGCGGAAGTTGATCATGAGCAAAGTCACGTCGGAATATACCATTGTGTAAGGGGATGAAAATGAGCTAGCACTGTAAACAGTTCGTAAATAAGGTAGATTTTAATTAGAATGCCAAGCTTAATCATTAAGTGTGGATATTTTATAATAGGAAAATGCAATTTTTTTAGAAATAGGCCATGTTTAGAGGGATTGTTTGGGATCGTTAAGTCGGCCACTCCAATTGTTTAGGCCGGCCGGATGTGGCCCGGGGGCCGTAGTTTGGAGACCCCTGATCTACATAAATCAAGGAAACTGCTGCTTTTTGCATGTTTCTGAAACAATCAGGACGTAAACTTTTTATTTCGCTGATTCACAGATTGTTTACTGATACTGGCGCTCCCTCACTCTCATTGACTGTCTATGTCGCTCAACCACTGCTCACTCTCGCTCAGTCTCAGAGACATTTCAGGCTGACTGTGGAGGTCTGACCGGTCCAAACATTTTGATTTTAGCGGCTGCAGCGTGACGTCAGGCTGCATTTTTCCAAAAGTTGGATCTGGTTCAACTTCTGTGCCGCAGTTAGCAGTGTTTTTTCGCAACCCTCCTACCCCGACGAGCGCCGACTTGTGTCTGAATGAGGCCTAAAGCCCTGGATTGATGGTTTTGCCAGCGATGATGCAGACTGCAGAGAGAAAAAAATGCAGTGGACAAGTTGAGCTCGATTCAACTTTTGAAAAAATACAACCTGTCGTTACGCTGCGGCGGCCACGATCAAACCTCCACAGTCAGCTTGAAATGTCTCTCAAACTGAGACTGTCTAAACTCTGAGACTCTACCCGTCGTTTATTTCATGAAGCAGCTTCTAAATCTGAGTCTGACTCGTTGCAAAATCCAGACACGAAGAAGTTTAATGTACGTGTTTGTGTCCGATGGTTTGAGAGAGAGTGAGCGGTGGTTGAGAGACAATGATCATGAAGCGGTTATTTGACTGACATCTCAGTGCAGCAGTGAAGGTGCAGCCGTCCGCCTGGTTACGGTAACATGTACACGCTTTGATCGAGTCACTGTTTCACACTCATTCAGGTGTTGGACGACAGAAACGGTGGGGAAAATGAGCTGGTTTTAGTGTGGAAGCAGATCATAGCGATGCTGAGACATAAGGGGGTTTGGGAGCAGCTATTCCTGCATGCACACACACACACAAAAAAAAAGTGAGGGAGAGGTGAGCTCATTGCAGAGCCACAGGCGGTTCAGCTGTATGGCTCGAATGCAGATCAATATCAGGGAAGGAAAGAGTGGAAGAGGGGCGGAAAGAGGCAGCGAGAGGGAGGGTTACACAGGTGGGAGTGAGATGCTGCACAAAGGAGGACGGCAGAAATAATGCAAGAGAGATAAATTCCAGAGATGCTGTAACAGGGAACAGACACATACAGTACAGAGAGATACAGATAGGCGAAGAGATGGAAGAGAGAGAGAGGGAGAGGGGGAACTACGACGAGATAAAGCAAGAGATACGAGGCAGACGGCGTTCACTGACAGAAATCAGCAGATCAGACAGTGACACACTTCTAAAAGTCTCTGTACACATGCAGCAGGTCCAGAAGAGGACGGACACTTTTGATTTTTGGTATCACGATTTGAGAAACAGGAAAAAAAAAGAAGGGTGGGAACTGTTTTTAGGCTCTCGCCACACATTTCACTCATGTTTGTAGTCGGCTGAATCGCGGCATGAAACAGCCAACTTGTCTTAAAGAAGGTCAGTGTCTGACAGAGCAGAGGAACGCGTGTGGGAGCATGAAGTCTGCCTCGATAAGAATAATGAAAGTCACCACCGCTGGCTTCCACCTTGTTGTTCTCGTCGCCATTTTTGCAATTTTTAATCCCGTCAACAAAAGTCGGAGTGGTCGACTGTTTCTACGACGGCAGTGAACAGTTGTTGGGACCTGTTTAATTCACTTAACACGTCGCTGTCGCCAGTGATTCGAATCTCTGACACGGGACTCACACAGGAGGCGGAATGGCAGCGGAGCGAGCCGGCCGTATTCACGCAAGATCACGCGAGAATCCTGGACATACCCGAGACCCCGCGATAAGCAGTGTATAAAGAAAACAACAACAAACAGCTGACTTTGCTTCTCCGACGTGGAGGAGATTATAAAAAGCATCTGTTGTGTCATAAATGATTGTGTGTTGTTCCACTTCAACAATCAGTCTCTCATCGTCCATGTTGAGACCCTTTGATCGATCTTCGATCACCTGGTGCCACCGGTCATGACGTAACGTTGATGTGAAGTTGTAAAAAGCTACATGAACTGCGTATTGTGTTTTATTTTGAAAGGGGGCGAAGTTTATTACGTTGATTCTGTGTGGGATTTCCTGTCTGGTGCGCAGTGCTCTGTTGAAATTTACGAGGTTGAGCCGTGGCTCACGGAAAAAATAGAAATGCAACGGAAAGCTCGCGCCGTGGCGCCGAGAGACGCTTCTGGGACGCTTCTGAGCCGCGCCCGGTGTGAGTGCTCTCATTGACTAGACTGACTTCTATTTGCTACAGTGACCGCGGCGGTACCGTGCCGCTTCCATTCCGCGTCCGGTGTGAGTTGGCCTTTAAGACCTTATTCAGACACAAGTTCGGCGCTCGTTGGGGTAGGAGGGTTGCGAACAAACACTGCTAACTGCGGCACAGAAGTTGAACCAGATCCAACTTTTCAAACAGAGTCAGGGTGCTGCTGTGGTGCATGGTGGCCAAGCAGCGACCTCTGCGGCTGTGAAGTGCAGTTCCTCTAACGTCCACTTGAGGCTGGCTCCAGCAGTGAGTCAGTCTCCATAAGTCCCCATGTTTCACAGCAGAAATAAACATGTTTACAGCCTGGTACAAAAAACAGTTTTGGTCTCTGTAGCTAATTTCCCCGTTCATGACAACTGTACTGAGGGTGAATTTATATACAACTCACCTGTTCACATTATATTAAGGCTTAAAGTTATGCAGGATTAAGAGCGTGGACGCTTTGATTGACAGGCGAGTGTTGTTACAGATGGCTTGTTTGAGCAACCAGGCGTCATTGGCCAATCTCTGCCGATACTTACTCTACCATTTCATGTCAAAATGGCTTCTGTGTATTCCGTTACGCCTTTTACATTACAGCGACACAGCAAGGAGAAACGCACCTATGTTATTAACTCGTAGAAAATAAGGATCCTGATTATGTAAATTGATTCCCCCTCTCCGACTCGACGCGATCAGGCAGCGCAGACTTTATCTTCCTACACTGAGCGGATCCCTTAATGACAAGTATGATGAGAAGGGACGACAACTCTTTGGATGCACGCGCGGTGTACGCGTGGCGCATCAAGACAGACTTGAAAACGTCTGAGCCAGTCACTTTAAATGCATCGCAGAGACAGCGAGAGCGAGAGCCAGCGAGTGAGCCAGAGGAGGCAGAGTTAGGGTGGAGGTGGTGGGGGCGACTGGTACAAAGGATTTGTTGCGTTGAGGGAGGAACGTTTTGACGCTGTTACAATCCCCCTCCACCACCACCTCCACCTCCTCCTTCTCTCCCCTACAACCCTCCTCCTCCTCCTCCTCCTCCCCCCGCGCCAATCTCACACCTGATGTGTGGGGGCTGCTAGGAGTCGCATGCCAAGATGAATAACAACCGGCTGTTAGTCACGATAGAGCATGAACACACACGCCGCCTGTCTCTCTGTTTCGCTCGTCTCCCGTCTCACCTCTTCTCTCCGTCTCTCCGACGCACAAACAGCGTTTTTATCTGCGATTTCCAAACCCTCCCCTCCCTCTCTCCCTCTCTCTCTCTCTCTGTCTCTCTCTCTTTCTCTCCCTCTCTCTTTCTCCCGACTCACCACAGTGAAACATTGATATTTGGGTTGAAGGTCATACCACACATTCCACTCTTCCACGCGGCGCTCATGACCCGTTATCAGCGTGTATGGTGATATCGAGTAGGTGACAATATACGTGTGTGTGTGTGTGTGTGAGTGTGAAGACCGTAGAGATTTTTTTTTTTTTAGTCTTCGTGGTTCAATATCAGCTCTGACTCATACCCGCACATACTGTCAATGTTTGTAGATTGAGACAAATCTGCGGAGAACTGTATTGATCGAGGCGTTTATTGGAATGCGACCGACAAGGTTTGCAGTTCAAATGTGCGACCCCGTCTCCAAAAACGAAACAAAACAAAAACGTTATTTCTTAGAAAACACGAAGCACAAAGATCATTAAATCAAATGTAAAGGAGATTTTACTGTATTTATAAAATGATACGCCCCATTTGAATTAGTTTGAACATGTTTGGAAAAAGTCGGGGCAACGGTAACTAAAGATTGCAAAAGTTGGTCGAACATCTGACAGACAACGAGGTGAACTGGTAACAGGTTTGCATAACAGAGAAGCTGAGTCACCCTGTGAATGACGACAGCAAAGAAGAATCATAATGCATGGGACGAGGACGTCACTGCATAGGCTGAAACCTTGAACACCGCTCATCGCTGCACCCACTAAAAATAGGCGAGACTCGATCGTGCAAAGAAGAAACTGGGTTTAAACCAGATACAGAAACGACCCAGAAGTGGAAAACCTTTAATTTTAAATCACGGACGCTGCGAGACCATCCGGCTCGTTATCAGCTCAAAGCCAGCATCCGTGACGGTACGAGCGTGCATTAGTGCACATGGCATGATGAGTAACCTGCACATTTGTGAAGGATCAATTGATGCTGAACGATATATAGATTTTTTTGGAGCAACATACGCTGCCAAGCAGACTACGTCTTTTTCAGAGACAGCCTCGTTTATTTCAGACGATGTCAAACCTGCATTCTGCACTTAATCCAACAGCATGGCTCCGTAGTCCAAGAGTCTGGGTGCTAAACTGACCTGCCTGCAGTCCAAGTTCGACAAAGAGGAGACCCCGAACTATACGGCGCCAAAAACAATCAACATTTTTGGAAACGTGGTTGTAAAAACGACACTAAAGCTTAATTTGTTCAAGATAAAAAATAAAGTTTCCTCTTTTACAGATGGTTTCACTCAAACCCGGTAAGTCACGTAGTCTCATTACATCCTCTCTTATTAGGAAGAAGCCTAAAAACAGGTCAAGGCATCAGTAGTTTTTAACTGATCCATTAGACAGAGTTAACGCAATTTAGGAAAGAAAACCAGCAACACTGACATCAGATTTTTTTTTTTGGCATTGTTGCATTGACCTCCTTTAAAATCTGGCACAATGTGGCAATCTCCCACATCACAAAATTGTTTCCATCAGCGTTTGCCGTACATTGTCAACCAGACTCCGCTTGGCACAAAACTGTGATCTGCTGAGAGCTTCACGAGGTTGTTAATCAATCTCGGTGACTCAACAAACTGCTACCAGGCGCTCAGATTGATGGTTTTCAAAATTAAATCTCTGCACTGTGATACAGCACCTCCTCACTACGTGACTGTATTCTCCAGCTGCACTTATTAGACAAATAAATAGGACAACGCGGCCTTAGCGTTCCTGTTAATTGCGGTCAGAGCGCTGTTGATGTTGCAGTTTCTTGATAACGACGGAGATCATTTGGTTTAAGTGGAATGAAAACACAAGAGTCGTGTTGTCTCCGTCACCTCCGCGCGGCTTCAAACCTCACCAGGAGAATTTCCGTCGCGTTTTGCCCGGCAGACTTTGGCACCTTGCTCAGATTTGGTGATTTCTCCTTGGTTTACGTGCGTATGTAGTAAAACTGTTTCCCTTTAGGATGTTTTTACGATCAGACGTTTGAAAATTGGCCGGCTCAGCTCGAGCTGCTCTGTGCCGATTGTACCGGGATGCTCACGCTCTGTCAAAAATAGGACAGCCGTGTTTATTCGGAGAGACCGCGCTTCTGGGACGCATCTGAAACGGACCGCGGCGCTTCTGGTGGGGGTTTGAAACGCTGCCAACAATAGCCGTGATTAGCTCTGGCGGCCACGGCACACACGGAATATGAAGCATCCGTGTCCGGCAGAGTTTAGTCGTGACACTGTCTTACTGGCTGACGAGTTTCTTCTTCTTCACAGTAAGCACAACCATTGTATTCTGAGTCGATCATCATCCTGGCTGAACTCAAAATGTGTATTACTCCACAACTGAAAGTAGTCCCCAACAAATGCACCTAGAACAGCCACGATTAACTCCGGCAGCCGCGGGTGGAAACTGGCTGTAAGTAAGAATTGATCCACCGAGAACACTCCGATCTTTTTTGTCTGTTTCTTTATCGTTTTGTCACATTGAGTAGGATAAACTCGTCCCAGGAGCCAATCTCAATATCTGCAATATCTGCAAGTCCATAATTGTCCACCTGGTTGAAGACAGACATAATTTATAGACGCTTATAGAGCATAAAAGAGAGAATGATCAAATTTAGCAAAACACCAGATCCCCCCCAAAACAGTTTTGACATAATAGATTTAGAAAATTGCAGAAAGGGAAAACGTGCAAATAAAAAATGATTTAGACGATTGCAGAGAGCTGAGCGCTTGTGAAACATTTGTCTCCAAATATATTCCTACAACCGTCCTCATGCGAGCACAGCCACATATTCTACAACATAACGAGAAAATAAAAAAAACTACAATCATCACATCATCATCTCCGACCAAGTGAAGTTGCAGTTTACATGCATGTCTGTACAGACTCGTAACATATGTAGTGAAACTTGTACACTGGCTAAATGAAAGTTCTGTTAATTTGTGGAAACATGCTGTCTTCACTTAGAGACTCATTTTAGAGCTTCGACATCTATTGTGCATGTGTCCTCTTGAGGTTTCTTCCATTTTGTCAATCGAAATGTTTCGAATACAAATCGAGGGTCTGAGGACAGAGGGTGTCGTTTGCCGTGCAGGTTGTGAAGCACCTTGAGGCAATTATTTGATTTGTGACAGTCATTTTCTTCCTCTTATCTGGGGTCGGGTCGTGGTGGCAGCAGGTTTAGCAGAGCGCTCCAGACGTCCTTCACCTCCTTCTGGAGGATCCTGAGGCGTTCCCAGGCTAGATGGGCCATGTAGACCCTTCAGTGAGTTCTAGGTCTGCCCCGGGGTCTCCTCTCAGAAAGGCGCCCAAGGGGTGCATCCTAATCAGATGCAAGAACCACCTCAGCTTTCGACACTCAGGAGCAGCAGCTCTACACCGAGCTCCTCCGATATATTTATCGTAATTAGCATACGGTAATTACTGTATGAATTCTTGAGTATCGTTAAGTGACCTTGACATTCGTCCACCGAAATCTAAGCAGTTAAAGTCCTTCAAGGTGTCCCGGAAATATCGCATTCAAGAGAATGGATGGACGGACAGACAACCTGAAAACATGATGCCTGAGGCCACGGCATAAAATATCATTCAGTCATTCGGTAATAGGCCTTTCACCCAAAGCATGCTCGAATATGCTTCAGCCACCCGTGAGGTTTATAAAGCCCCTCTCAGACAAAGAATCTGCATCACAGCTGTCTGCACGCGTCTGGTAAAGTATTTGTTGCGGGTCTCCACGGTGCCGATGTTGGTCGGTCAGTCAGTCTATCACTGAAAATGGATTGCTATGAGATCGAATGACATTCACGTCTCCAGAGAATTAGTTGCTAATGATTTTGATTCAGCGGGTTTCCCTGCAGCGACCCGAGGCCGCATTCAGACAGGATTGGACCCTGCGGGGGGGGAAAACGCAGGAATTTCCATTCACTTGAGTGGCGGCAGTTTGTTCTGGCTGCAATGCAGCGACCTGCGGCGGAGAAGTTGAGTCGGATCCAGCTTATGAAAAAAAAATGCAGCCCAAACTCTAAACTCTGATTCTCTACCTGTCGTGTTCTGGTTTGTTTGTTTCAGCTTCTAAATCTGAGAGACTGAGACAAAGATCTGATGGTTTGAGAGATGGTTGGTCGAGCGCCGGCCTTGATGAAACGTTAGTTTTTCTCTGATTGTTTCACAGCGGTTACGTTCAGCACACATAGACACAACCTCACACACTATCCGATAACGCTGCAGTGCCTGATCCTGAAACATGTTAACTATGAACTATTATGACATTTTATACCGATGCATGGGGACCAGAGGGTGAAGCATTGTGTCCCAACAGTCATTAGATGGATTACCATCAACGTTGGTACAGGTGTTCGCCTCAGGATGAAGTGTAGCAACTGTACCCAGCACTTTTACGCGATGATCTTGTGACGCGTGTGCAGTTACCTGCATGCCGGTTGGGCTCAGGAGGCTCCACCAATCTCTATCCAGGCCAAAGACGAAGGCATTGGCCAAGCCGTGGAGCGGCGCTGACAGGACGTGCAACAGGGTGAGAGGGAAGGATGGATCCTGTGGGTAGAAGGCATTATGGAGCCTGTTGGGAAGAGAGAGAGAGAGAGACAGAGAAGTGTTGAGTTCATCCATAAAAAAAAGTTGTAAATAAAGAGACAACCTGCAAGAGAGCTTCAGGGGTGAGTAATCGAAGGAGAAGTCAGCGACGAGGAGGGGAGGGGGGGTAAAAAAAAAAAAAAGGGAAAGACGGAGAGCGAGCGGTTGATAGACAGAGCAACAGAAAGAAGGAGAGGACAAGTGAGTGACAGAGTGAGGGACAGGGTGAGAACGAGAGGTAATGAGAGCGAGCGGCGGAGGCAGAAAAAAAGAGAGGACGAGTGAGAGAGAGAGAGAGAGAGAGAGAGAGAGAGAGAGAGAGAGAGAGAGGGGAAAAGGGGGGAGGGTGAAAGAGCGAGCGAGCTTTATATCAGCGTTTAAGAGCCCATTAGGCAGCGTGAGACGGCTGGGCTGACACATTCTTGGCTGCTGCTTCGACAGCACGCAGCACTTTACAAGGACAGGGAGAAGTGTAGCGCTCAACTCCCTTCCTCTCCTTCTTCTCTCCCGCCTCTCTCTCATCTCAGTTTCCTGCGTCTCCTGACCACGATTTCACCATCCCGTCATCTTCTTTTTCATTCCTCGCACGTTTTTCCCCCCGCTACACGCCGCCTCTCTCTCTCTCTCTCTCTCTCTCTTTCTGCGATATCTCTCCCATTTCTTTGCATTCATCTGTCTGGATATCTCATTTTCATCTTGACTCATGAGGGTGATCCTCGGTCCTCTTTTCTTTTCAATTCCCCTCCCTCTGCGCCTCCCTCGCTATCTCTCTGGGAGCCTTGGGCATGACTACAAGGAGAACCTGATATTGTGTGTGTGTGGCGCGGCTGCAAACTAATGGCTGCCCCTGAGAATGACGCTGCTCAGCCATTAACCCTGGATTAACCCTGTATTAGCGCTGCTCGTCGGGTTAGACCGCCGCTAATGTCTTTTATTGATCTATTAGTGAGAGAATCAAACCGTGTGCGGCTCACAGCGTTTTTTTTTCCGTGTGTGTGTTGTGTTCCTCGGGTTGGGTGCGCGGAGCGACCTAAGTGGCCGCGGTGGTTGACCTCAGGGGTCGACGGGGGAATCATCCCCGAGCTTCTCGTGCCCTGCGAGAGGAAGGAAACACAAAGCAAACATACGAGGGGAAACAACTTGAGTCACTCATCTCTCCGGTTACCATTTTAAACGCTAATGACCTTATTGAAATCTTTCGTAATGGTGCTAATCGTCTCACAACAGCGTCACGTCACTAGACTCATCCCCGAAAGTCTTGGTGACCAGCCAAGCTACCAGATCTCTACTTATACCCAACAGCATGTGGAGATATCTGTGCTACTACACAGAGCATTGTGACTACATCATTACACGACACGGGGGAAGAAAAAAAAAAAGAGGAACCAATACCATTAAATTGAAAAACCACAGCGGATGCTTACTGTAAAGTTAGCCACAGGCGTGTGCAAGTGAAAATAACTGTTTCGTAAGACGAGTGTCACACAGATATGGTTTCATTATTATCTTAAGTCTTTTAACCACGTTACTCAAACAAGAGTAGATTTTCCCAGCTGTGGCTTAACACGTACGACACGAGCTCACTAGTATTTACGTCACGAGGATGGCTGACTCAAAACAGTGTCCACGAGATAAATTCATGGTTTTGATCTTGTGATGGGACGTGTTGGATTTTCCCAGCCTCACAGTTTATAGTGATTAAAAAAAATCACTTTTGACAGTTTTATCAACACAGAATCTAAAACAAAAAGCTCTGAGAAATAAACAAATTTATGAAGAACGTGGTCTTCATTTGAAGAAACGCTTCCACTGAGATTAAAGACAAAACCCCACCGGGCACGTCTCGGTCACGTCGCAGAGATGATGCCGAGTCTTCAAACCCCATCAGAAGCGTTTCAGAAGCAGAGCAGAGATTTTGTTAACTTGCTCAGATTTGGAGGTTTGAAACTTTGACTAGAACGGCCACGATCAGCTCTGGCAGCCGTGGCACAAACAGAACGCATCGCATCAGTGCCCGGTCGAAATTTGGCCGTAAGACTACCAATCATTTCCACCACAGTGTTGTTGGAGTGGCCGACTTAACAACCCCAAACAATCCCTCTAAACATGGCCTGTTTTTCAAAATTGCATTTTCCTATTATAAAATATCTGACTTAATAATTAAGCTTGGCAGTCTTTTTAAAATCTACCCTTTTTACAAACTATTTACAGTACTAGCTAATTTTCATCCCCTCACACAGTGGTATATGCCGACGTGACTTTGCTCGTGATCAACTTCCGTGCAGTCTGCCCGGGGGATTCAACTCGGCGGGTCAGGGACGACCACACGGTGCAGGAGGATCCCCTCGTGGGACCTCTCCCCGGCACTGGCTGGCCTCCGTCGGCACATTTCCTCCACGGCGGTGCGCCGCGACCGGCTCTGGGTCGGCTTGGAAAGGCTCCGGGGGCGAAGGTGGCTCACAGCTCCAGCTGCAAGCTTTACAGCGCCCTCCTGCCCGGACCTCGCCGTTTCCCGGGGCCGTCGTTCCGCGACTGTCGAATCGCAATTTATCGCAACTTTCACTTCCTCCCGCAACAAAATCGCAAAACAAAAATGTAAAAAGCAACTTTGGCCGCAATTTTTTTGGAAACCTCATGCAACATCAGGGATTTTAGGCCGCAACTATTTCAAAAAAGGCCACCAAATCCTGGTGGGACTGATACCATTTCCGGTTATAGACTGAAATGCAAGTTCCGCACCGAAAAAAGTTTGGGGACCCCAGGTTTAGCGTAATCACACAAAATAATGCGATGCAATGGACGGTGCATAGGACCTCACGTCGATACGATGAACCACATTCACAACAAATGAAAGAACATCTTGTTAAAGGTCACTTGCTCACGGTGGAATTCTTATTATTTAGGTTGCATGACAAATGCTTGTATTTATCACCAAAGTTTCACCAAAGTATTTACAGTGCCAGTAATTTTAGATTCCTTTTACTTTGATGGCAGCTTCGCACACTCTTGGCGTTCTCTCAATCAGCTTCATGAGGTCGTTACCTGGATGATTTTCAATTAAAAATTGTGCCCAGCTAAACGTTAATCAGTGGAATTTCTTCCCTTTTTATGTGTTTGTCAGTTGTGTTGTTCAGAGATAGCATTGGCATACACTAAATAACCCTATTGGAATACTGTGGAAATCCATATTATGACAAGAACTACTCAACCGAGTAAAGAGAATCGACAGTCATCAATCATTCATCCAGAAAACATCGAGAACTTCGCAGGTGCAGTAACAAAAAAGGAAAAGGAAGACCGAGAGTTATCTCTGCTGCAGAGGAGAAGTTCAATCCACATAAATGCTCTGAAACGCTGATCTCAGAAACTGCTCAGAGGAGACTGTGTGAACCAGATCTTTGTGGTCCAAGTACTGCAAAGAAACCACGACTGAGGGAGAGAAGAAGAAGAAGAAGAAGAGGAGAACTTCTTGGGTAAAGAAACAGTGGAAATCAGTAGTTTGGTCTGATGAGTCCAGATTTGGGGTTTTTGTGAGATGCAGAGAAGCATCGAGGAGGATGTGTGATGGTGTGAGGATGCTCTGTTCGAAATTCAAGCTACCATAGAAGCAACATGGCATCCCACCTTTGTGCTTAGTAGGACAATGACCCTAAACACACATCCAGACTATTTAACCAAGAAGGAGAATGATGGAGTGCTGCATCAGATGACCTGGACTCCACAATCACCCAACCTAAGCCCAGCTGAGATGGTTTGGAATGAGTTGGACCACAGAGAGAAGGCGAGTGCTCAGCATATATAAGAGCTCCTTCAAGACTGTGACTGACGACCTCATGAAGCAAAAGTTTTCAACTTTAAAGAACTTTGAAGAGATTTTTATGTCTACCACATTAATCCCATATGTGGTCCTTCATGGTTTCCTTAATCTACTGACACAGAGAGCAACAAAAAACATAAAGAATAACCATTGATTGAGAAGGTGTGTCCACGCTTTTGAGTGGCATGGAAACCTTTTTACCGCACCCCGACGGAAATCTCTCCAACATTTGAGTCATTCTCTCTTTCAGAAATAGACCACTGGGCGCTCGTAGTTGATTACATCGTTAAAACAGCGAGGTGGAACGACGCCGACCCGGCTTCCTCTGTTATGAATTAACCCTCGAACAGTAACAAGAACCTGCTGACCGCTGACAATAATTGGTTGTTTGTACTTGGGGTTAGATATCATTATTGTGCTTTCAGACACATTATGGGATCGGAGCTTGTCCGAGGTATGAACTGACCGGACATGACTTTGGATGACTTGGTTTAGTTTATCTTTAAATTACAGGTTAGAGGTGCTTTTACTTTGTTGAACTACGCGAGCACATCATTAGGATCTGTTGGGCTCTCGCTCCTCTTAAAACTGACTGCAGGTGAAAAGCACAGGAGATGATTATGGAGATCCATCCACAAATCTGGATATAATCCTCTCTTATCCTCTTCTGCAGCACAAGGTTGCAAGGTTTATTTTCTGGTAATCTGTCTCCATTTAAACTTCAAACCACCCTCTGAAAAGTTGTGACAGGGAAAAGAAACCGCAAGACGAGGTTGGCCAGAGGTTGGAGAGAGACCCAACGCGTGACAAGAACCTACCTGTTGTGAGTCAGTCTAAGTAAGGGTGTCAACTAAACGCAGCTTAAAATAAAACCAACAGTGCGGCCAGTGGAGCGTAGAGTGCCGCGTCCTGGCTCTTGTCGGAGTGAGGACCGTTTCAGAGCGACGCTGCCTATTTTCTGGGTTAGCCTACCGCTGTATCTCCAAGGACCAGACCAGCTGCTGCTCACATTCATTTCACTTCCCATTAAAGGTGAAATAAATCAGAAGTCCCCACACAACCTCCTTGGAGACGCAGGAAACACACACACACACACACACGCACGCAGAAAGTCAAACACATGCGTGCATGTATAAACACACGCATCGCCGTCTGTACGTCGAGGTGTGTACATACAGTATAACCCAGGTCATATGCATCGAGGATGTAAGGTCGAGAGGAAATGCAGTGGGTGTGTGTGTGTGTGTGTGTGTGTGTGTGTGTGTGTGTTTCTCTGACAGCGCAGCGGTGAGAGTGAGTGGGTCTGTGTGAAGGGGGGCTATTTCTGGCGTCTCATTTTTTTTTCCTGCTGCCGCAAAGAAATGCGATCGGCGTCCGGGAAACGAGAGCTGGCAGCAAGCAATCATCTGCCTGCCACACACACTCACACACACACACACACACACACACACACACACACACAGCACCTCGCAGTGCCGAGCAACACGCGCCATGGCAACGGAACAGCCGCAATTAGAGGCGAAGAGCCTTTCCCCTCCATCGAGGGAGAGACGGAGAGCGAAATGAAAGGAAGAAAGAAAGTGCAGGCGAGAGAGAGAGAGAGAGAGAGAGAAAGAGAGAGAGAGACAGGAAAGGGGGGGGTGACGGGTGAGGGAGGGTGGGGGAGGGTGGAGAGAAACAAGCACAGCACAGGAAGAAGAGAGGGAGAGTTGAAGAGGAAAGGAGAACACGATAAAGAGGTGAGAATGTGCAAGAGTGAGGCTGTGAAGGGGAACGAAGGCCGAGAGCGATGGAGGAAGGAGGAGGAGGAGGAAGGAGGAGGGAAAAGACTAAAAAGCAGAGGAGGCAGAGCGAGGAATAGAAGGAGAAGGAGAAGGAGGAGAAGGAGGTGGAGGAGAGATATCCAAAAAGACAGATTGCAAGACACGAGCGAGACAAACAAAAGAGATTACGTGCGAGAGAAACCAAGATAAGACGTGGTGTGGTGCTGGGGAGAGGAGGAGGAGGGGGAGAAAAAAAAAGGCGAGGAGGTTAGATAGAGAGAGAAGGGAGCGATGGAGAGACGGGTGGAGGCGTGCGGAGGAGGAGGAGGTGGTGGTGGTGGTGGAGGAGGAGGAGAAGGGGGGGCAGGCTGTTTCTCCTGTGTGAGCCAGGCTAATGAAAGATGAATGAGGGAGGCAGTGGTGGGAAGGAGAGTGTGGCTGCGGGCGATGCCTGGCTGAGCTGCTGCTGTGTGTGTGTGTTTGTCAGGTGTGTGTGTGTGTGTGTGTCGAGCCTCACAGTCGGCTGACTGGTGTTGGACAACAGGGATGATATTGTGCACACTCTGTACGACTCAGACGCAAACGGTCGACAACAATAAACACGCACATACGCGCAGATCTGTGCAGCTCTGGGACGGGAAAAGTCCGCCGCCACCTGTAAACACGCAGTCAATCATTAGCACTCGCACGGCGTCTCCGCGCCTCGCTCACTTATTCAGACCTTCCATCTATCATGCTGTCAGTCACTCTTTGAACCCGTCTTCTCTCTCTCCCTCCAGATTCTCTGCAAAATCCTTCATCCGCTGCCTCTCCCTCCCCTCCCTCTCTTCCAATATCCGACCCTGCCAGTCTACACCACTTTCCAAGCCATCAATTTCCCCCACCTTCCTCCATCAGAGTTCACCTCTTTGTCCGCCTCTTAATTGTTGTGCTGAACATCCTCAGAGCTGTTACAGTAACAGCTCGGACGAGAACTCCTTTCTCCCAAGAGTGGAGGACGACCAGACAGAGAAGTCATCCTGACCCTGATCGCACTTCCTCTCTCTCTCTCTCTCTGTCTGTCTCTCCGACTGACTGCCTGACTTCTTCTTTTTTTTTTTTTTTCTTCCCCCCCAGACGAATCACATGCTTCACGGTGCCAAAACAAAGTCGTAGTGCCGCCCATGCTGCTGCTGCTGCTGACGGCCAATCTGAACTTTTCTCTAACTAAAAAAAAAGGCGTAATTCTGCCAAAACGTCGACTCCGTGTAAGGTCAGGACGTGATTCAGAACTTTATTTTTAAACTGCTCGGCCAAATTAATGAAGCGGAAGGAGAAGTTGTGATAGATATATATCTCCATGTTTGAGAATGTTTACCTCAGATAGCTTTTAGGCATTTTTAGTCGTTTATCCAAAGCAGTTTGGGGTTCAGTATCTTCCCCATGGACACTTTGACATGCAGGACTGGAGGAGCCGGGAATCGAACCACCGATCATCTGCTCCTGAGCCACAGCCGCCCCCCGTTCAGTGAAACATTTCTCACCAACAGACGCGAGGAAACAAGAGTTCATTAAAGAATTATGCTTCATGAGCAAGCGGCAACCTCCATGTCTGTGAAGTGAAGCTGCAGTTCCTCTAACGTCCACTCGAGGCTGGCTCCAGAAGAAGTGAGTCAGTCTCCATAAGTCCCCATGTCCAAAAACTTCACAGCAGAAATAAACATGTTTACAGCCTGGTACAAAAACAGTTTTGGTGTCTGTAGCTAATTTCCCCGTTTATGACAACTGTACTGAGGGTGAATTTATATACAACTCACCTGTTCACATTATATTAAGGCTTAAAGTTATGCAGGATTAAGAGCGTGGACGCTTTGATTGACAGGTTATAGATGGTTTGTTTGAGCCATCCAGATTTTGAGATTTCTTCGTAGTGTTTTATTGAATTTGAATCACAGATAAAATTCAAATCGGGTGATGTTTGCCGTTCTAACTCTCAACAAACTTAGAAATACGTTTCCTCTTTGATAGCTGAAAACCCGACCTGTGGTTCAAAAGGCTCTGTTGGTTGTTCACGCGTCTGTTGTGCATGCATGTCGGCCCTCGGGGCAGCAAAGACAGGCCTCTCATTGTTCGCTGACAACATGTGATCATCCGCTCAAATGTGCATAGGCTCTGCTGCTCGTGTGAAGCATCTGCAGGAAAACGCCGGACTGTGGATGATCGACTCTGAACGGGTCAGCATGAGGATAACGGTCACGGTTAAGGGCATGACTCCCATTATACTCACACGTCTTTCTGGTCAACGCGACACTAAATATTTCTGGTATCAGGCTGAACATGTGAGTGCATGCACACCTGCACGAGTGCACACGCACACACGCATTCACCAACAGACAAAGAGGCACACACAGACCCGGGGGACCGAGGCGGCTAACGTTCACCAACAGAATAAAACCCAAACAAAGAGACATCCTGTTTCCTGGAACACAACACCACTCAACCCTCTGTGCTGGGAGCAGCCAGTAAACACACACACACACACACACACACACACACACACACACACACACACACAGAAAAAATCTGTTCATTTGACATCGCCACGCATGTGTTGCGTGCCGCCTGATTCGTGTACTGGCGTGTTTTTCTGTGCGTCCAGCGATGCCACTGGCTGTGCCTTCAAGTGTCGGTGCACGTGAGTTTATCATTGTGAGCGGCTGTGGCTAGAAGTGTGTGTGTGCGTGTGTGTGCGTGTGTGTGCGTGTGTGTGTGTGTGTGTGTGTGTGCGTGTGTGTGTGTGAGAGACGGAGAGGAGGGAGGGAGAGCAGATGATAGAGTAGGCTTTAGCGATTCCCTGGAGTGTGAGGCAGCGTTTACGGCACTCTCAGAGCAGCCAGAGTGATGAATATTTAAAGACGTGCCTGAAAGAGCACGAGGGAGGGGGGAGCGGGATTTGTGCGTGCGTCCGAGTGTGTGTGTGTGTGTGTGTGTGTTTGTGTTTGCATGCGCCTGTGAATGCATGCTCGCGCCCAAGTGTGTGTGCGGGAGGTTATCTGGTGCCTCCTTTAGCGTTTGCGTGTGCATGCACATATGGACGTATACATGCATGTGGCTGTGTGTAGTTTGTGTGTACATATGAGAGTGTATTTGTGTTGTTGTGCGTATGTGAATGTGCATGTGTCATTGCCCCCATATGTGTTTAAATCCTGATTTACATGCATGTAAATACATCTACATTATCGCGTGTACGTAAGTCCAACACAAGATTAAATCCAGAGCCTCGGTGTGTGTGTGTGTTTGTGTCAGTGTGTGTGTGTGTGTGTGTGTGTTTGTGTCCAGCCTCGACGCGGGTGCCTGCCCCTGTGTGTGTTTGCACTTCACACAGCCCTGTAGGCCAGCTCTCTGTCTCGCTAAATGGGGATGAATAGCAGAGCGTCGCTGCTGCTCAACGGGAGACGGATGGCTACGGGGCTCGCCGTCTCCAGTTACACAGCGATCACTGCCTGAGACGCAAAGGCACACACAAGTGAACACACACACACACACACACAAACACACAGTAGGCATGACCATATATCCGCCCAAATATTATCTAGGCCACACAGCCACATGTGGCTGAAGCTATCGCGCAGGCGATCAGGGCGCTCAAAGAGCGTGACACACGACACACCGCAGACATCTTTGATTGATTCTCTGAAGATTTTTTTAGCATCTATGTGTAAATAAGAAACAGAAAACGTCGAAATAATGAGACCATCAGACCTGATGATGTGTTTTTTAAATGTGGTGTGAAAATCAACCAATCCTAACGGAGCCCAGGCGAGGAAAAACCTGGAGTTTTGGGATCAATCAGTGACGGTATAAAGAACTGACAGAGCGTGAGCGACGTCACCCACGGGTTTCATGTTGGACGCACTGACTCCTCCGCCTCCAGGCTAATCTAAAGATCTGCAAAGACGTGGATCATCGGCAGACCTGGGGCAGGCTGAATGACGCCTCGCCGCTCTGTAACGGCATCTTCAATCATAATTATGCAGAATTTTAAGCCTTAAAGGTCCAGTGTGTAAGATTTAGGAGTATGTTTTCTTTTAGTGTATAACCACCTGAAAATAAGAATCATTGTGTATTTGTTTATGTTTTTAATGAGCTCTGTGAGACGCAGGTCCTCTTTCATTTTTACAGCCCAGAGCAGACAAACCAAACACTGATCTACATCTGGACTTTTGCTTTTTAAGTAAATTTGGCAGCCAGAGTTCTTCCTACATGCTTAGAAGAAGAGGGTGAGGCGTGAGAGAGAGTATTCAATTGGTTGCAATCTGCAGCTTCACCACTAAAATCCTACACACTGGACCTTTAATAGAATTTGAACAGGTCTGATTCCGCCTCCCGGCTAATCTAAAATTCAGAAAAGACGTGGATCATCGGCGGAGCTAAGGCGGGCTGAATAACATCTGGTTGCTCAAACAAGCCATCTGTAACGACACCCACCTGTCAATCAAAGCGTCCTCGCTCTTAATCCTGCATAACTTTGAGCCTTAATATAATGTGAACAGGTGAGTTGTATATTAATTCACCCTCAGTACAGTTGTCATGAACGGGGAAATTAGCTACAGAGACCAAAACTGTTTTTTGTACCAGGCTGTAAACATGTTTATTTCTGCTGTGAAACATGGGGACTTATGGAGACTGACTCACTGCTGGAGCCAGCCTCAGGTGGACGTTCGAGGAACTGCAGTTTTTTTGGCACGTCTGCTTTGGCTTCACTTCACAGACACTGAGGTCGGCGTTTGATCAGAGATCAAAGTAACCAAAAAAAAAGAAAAAGAGGAGAAATGACAAACCTGCAAAATATATCGACTTATTTTAGTAAACAGGCCACCGCCGCCACTCTCGTACGGTAAATTGAACGTGAAGAGATAGATACATTTTTTAAAAAAGGCTTGCGGACGAATAAAGATGAGAGTTGGAAGCTTGCATACTGCCTTCTGCATCTGAGGAGCTCACTTGTACAAGTAAACAAAATACACCACAGAAGATATTAGGGTATACAGTACAAACCACACACACACACACACACACACTCTCACACACACCACCCTGCTCGCTTGAATGCGAGATATTTTCCGAGAGGCGTCGGGGAAGCAGGAACGGAAGGAGCGGAGAGTAGAAAGAAAAGAGAAAGCAGGGAGTGCGAGAGAGAGAGAAAGAGCGCATCCTGGGATGCAGAATGCCAAATACAGTGAGATAAGAGTTAATGTATCCCCCCCTAACTCCCCCCTTCTTCTTCATCCCTCCCGTTTGGCTCTCTCTTTCTTTCTCCCTACATCCATCCCTCCCTCCTTCCCTCCCTGCCTCCCTCTCTCCCTCCTCCGCCTCCTCCCCGTTTGCTTTGAGGGATGAATAATAACTGCTTCTCTGAGATTTCCTCCCTCGTTTTTCAAAGCACAGAACGGAGATGGGGAAGGTCTGCCTGGCCCGGAGTTTTGCGTGTGTGTGTGTGTGTGTGCGTGCACAACACACACACACACACACACACAATGAGGCACGCACACACACACACACTGAAGCGCGCACACACACACACACGCACCACCACCACCGTCTTGTTCTCGCTGCTTGCCTGAAGCAGGGAAATCAGATCTCCTCCAGAGAAAGGCGGCGGCGGCAGTGGCGGCGGCGGCGGGGAGGTGGTGGTGGTGTTGGTGGTGGTGAGGAGGGGGTAGCTTAGGCGCTGTAGGGAGCCTGTACAAAAAAAAAAAAAAAAAAACCCTGCAAGCACGTATAGGCCTATACACACCGCAAAACCCACACGCATCGAGGA